>OU862912.1:12265506-12545506 GCA_917880885.1 Limnephilus marmoratus
TGTCCGGGGGTAAATTAACTTCGGGAGGTGATTCTACATGATACTACAAGTAAAAAAGATAAATGTCTTTTTTCGAAAGTCCAACTTTTAGGGGCAGTTTAGAGGTAAAACGATGAAATTCGTCCGGCGTGTGCGTCCAGATTTATTATTTTCCGCTGTTAAGATTCGTGCCAATCGCAATGGAGTCGGGCGCCCGGCAGGCTCTCAGCAAGTAATATCGTACCTCACACTAAGGATTTTTAGTAGGTACGTCTTTTTGTATGGGAAAAAAAAGTTTGAATTTCGGAAAAAGTTGTTAATCTTTTTTGCTCCTACCATCATGTAGAATTACCTCCCGAAGTTAATGGACTTTACCCCTGGACACCCTGTATCTCTGCTGTTTAGTACGACGCGCAACGAGTACATCGCAATACGTAAATGTAACGTCTCATATACAAAATGCGAAATTACATCATCAACTTAAGTCCCCCTTAGTGATTCTCCTTCACAAAGATTATTAATTATTTCTGAATATTCATCCAGAATCCCGAAAGTTCAAATATAGGTACCTGGTTCAATGCTTATATTATGATATAATATAAATTTAAACCTAAGTAGTTAGAAGCAACATAGGTAGCTAGGCCGTATTTTCTATTTAGTATCATGATAATAATCTTGAATTATCTACGAGCATTTATTTATTACTAGTTGAAGCCTTTAGAAATTTGAGTTTTTAGAAATCAGATTAAAATAGTAATTTTTCCCTCATTTTGGACGTCAAGTATGCAAAATTTCAACAAGAACTATGAAGATTCTACTTTAAGGGGTGCGAAAAGAGGGTTAGTGACTATCCTGCTGTTTTGAAGTTGAATTTTGCAAAATTCCATCCATTTTGGTATAAAGACTTAGGGTTTTCGCTCGTGGGGAAACTGAAAAAAAATCATGTTCGACGCAATCGCAATCAATCTTCTGAACAAAATCGATATTTTTCTGATCTCACATATCAAAACATGACAAAACTTTACAGGTCGTGAGCCACTACCATGGCAATCTGTCAATAATGCAACTGAAACGAGACTGCCGCGGCGACCAGCACTGCTGGTTGTTATGTTGACAGGTTGCCATGGTAGTGGCTAAAGAACTGACAAGTTTTCGAGTAATCTGCGATATGTCAAATTAGAAAAATATCGATTTTGTTCAGGAGGTTGATTGTGATGCGTCAATAACTGGTTTGTTTTCAGTTTCTCCATGATCTAGATCTAAAATAAACACACTAAAATAAACCCATAAACACACACCGGGACACACTTATTTATATTATATTATACTTTGTAAGATATAATTAAACGCCTGTACGGGCTTTTACATATCTATAGATCCTTGTGGGTTTTAACATATTTTGTGATGATGCGTAATTACGTAATGTAATAGTGATACAGTGGTAAACATGATGCAAATGATTGGTTCATACAAACAGAACCAATGAGTGATAAAGCAGATTTAAAAAAAAAGTATTATTAAAGAGGCTTGCTATTATTCCTTCTTATTCTATATACATTCCGTGCACTTGAACACTTTTACTACTTCTGCGAAACTGAATGCAATCTACTTTATACGTATAAGGGAGTACATGAGGCTTGTAGATTTCAGATCATTGAGAGTGCTGGGTTTTGTTCAACGCACTGCAAGGAATTTTAGAGATTCTCAGGTTCTTATAATTTTATTAAATTCCTTAGTAAGGAGTAGACTTGAAAGTGGGTCGGTAATTTCGAGTCCACACCGGTAAAGATTTCTCTCATGTTGGTGAGATTTCAGAAAAGATTTCTCTATACGAGGGAATTTGGCTACTTAACCTAAATCCTAACGACTTTGAATGAACCATCCACGAGTCCGAAGGGATGTACATTGTACACATTGCTACACATTTCTTCAGACTGATTCTTGGATAGTTTGAAAACTCTATCGGTATAAGGCTATCATGGAAAGCATTAATTTCTATGTTACCGATGGTTATCTCCGTCAGCGGCTGCAGATTTCGCAGCCTACACGACGAATGTGCTGTTGAAATCTTGCTGTTGAACATAATCCGGATAATAACAATTCAAATATCGACATATTTTGCATCAATGAAGTTGCGTTTAAAAGGCAAGCTCTGTTACTACTTGTATAGTTGACACTTACTATTAATATTTGTGTAATTAAAAACGTTGTTAATTGTAATTTTGAACGTACCAAAATGAAAAATTATTATAATGTTTTTAAAAATAATTATTTGAATTGAATGGAATAATCTTGATTAGAACGAATAATAATGGCATTATCTTGATTAGAATGAATAATAATGGCATAATCTTGATTAGAATGAATAATAATGGAATAATCTTGATTAGAATGAATAATAATGGAATAATCTTGATTAGAATGAATTGAACGTCAAGTCTTTTCGATGCGAATTTCACTAATTATGTTTTATACATTCTTGAGACTAACCACCAAACTGACCACCACCACACGCCGTTTCCCCGCAGGGGATGCTGAGGGGGTTGACAACCAGACACTTCTGTCTTAACACACACTCTTTCTTCATTCATATTCATTCATTGTCTCATTCATACACTTCTCTTATTCAGACTCTTGACATGTCTCGACTCTAGTATTTGGTTCACTTGACCCTGCCAGGTCTTCCACCGGCGTCCTTGATCTCTTCTAATATTCACAATCGCGTGTGCCCAAACCATCTGACCATCACTGTCTTAATAAACATTCTTCAGTACACAAGTTTATTATTTTGGACTTAAAACGAAGCTATTGAAATGCTTTATCTATTATGACCATAGATGTCGCAAATCTGAACTTCGTAGACTATTTTATGACGATGCTAAAAATAATTTCATAAAATATTTTTTTACGCAGAATTTCTGATCAGCTGTTTACGGTTAAAATTTAGTCCTTTTTTCCATAGATATGTACCTTTCATTATCAAGTATATATATACACTACAGACAATATACAGAAATCCAAAATATTCTATGTTGACTCGAATGAGTACCTCTCATGGCAGTTTCAAAGTAACAACCTCGCACTATTCGCGCGGTTATAAACTTTACTATTTTTTTTATAAATCCTACAAATATGAGATAAACGGTAAAATACAGATTAATTCATTGCTTTATAGCACTGTAATAAGTTTTTATGTCTCCTTATTAAAATTCCAAGGTATGATTTTTTTAATGTTGGCGAAAAATTTTAAAAATGATCTTCTGAAAATGTCGAGCAAACGGAGTTTTATAATGCGCTGTCGCTCCAGTGGCTTAAAGATATAATATATGTATTTATTTATTTACGCCCTTGGAGCATTTACATCAATCGTGTAACATACTAATAATAGAAATGGAAATAATAAAATACCAATTATTATTTCTCTTCCTTAACACTAATAGAAAGGAAGCAGAATTAAAAAGAAATAACAACAAAAACAATATTAGAAGAATAATAATAAAATTTAGATCATTATTTTTGAAATAAATTTAGGTAAGAAATAAATGAATATATCAACGGAACTGAATTTATTTCCAAGCCTATGTAGTCTTTGGATTGGGGAGTTAATGAAATAGTTAGTTTTAGACTTAGATGGATAAACAAAGAACAGCTCTGGAAGTCTCGTGTCACGATTTGGTACTCGGAATACTATTAGTTTTGTTAAGTCAGGTGCACCAAGTGATCTATTAACCAATTTGAATAAACGAATCAAATTGCTCTTGGTTCTTCTACACGATAGGTCAGTTAAATTAAGTATTTTCATTAAGTTAACATAATTAATTTGTTCAATGGGTTTGGGTTGGGTTTTTTAAGAGTTTGAAATTAATGAACCTTAAAAATTTATATTGAACTTTCTCAATTTGTTTTTGATGTGCTTTTTAGTATGGAGACCAAATAGTGGAATTGTATTCAAAATTACTTCTTACAGTGAAGAGAATTTTAAATGAATAAAGAGAAATAAAATTAATTATTATTTGTGTTTACTAAACTAGATACATCTATATAAGTTTAAATTTTCATTATGGTATCTATTTTCTTACGTATTGTAAGCTGGTAGGCAGAAAGTAATACAGGTCCCCAGTAAAATAAATACAAGTCCTATTAATTTGGTTGTAGATGATAATTGGAATAAAATCGCGGAGGTTATAAGAAATTTACATAATTTAACGTGGAGATCGGCTCACTGAAAATTATTTCAAATTATTTAGATGCCATAGGACCCGGAATAAATTTATTTTTAATTTGAAAATAGAATCGCTTCAGGTGAAAAATATTCAAACTTCGAAAATGGAATCGCTTCAGGTGAAAATTTTTCATAATTTGAAAATGGAATCTGCTTCGGAATAAATTTCTATATTATTTGAAAATTCGATCAGCTCTGGTGATAGCTACTTATCTATATCGAATTCAGGGCCATAACAGGCAACCGTAAGGGGCGTGCTTCAGGTGGTTTCCCGGTTTAGAGTCGCAAATCACGTCTCGGCACTTTCCAGGCTTCAAACCACCCATTACCGGGACGCGCGGTGAATTATTTTAACGTCATTTTATAGACACCAAGAACACTAGATTAACACATTACCAGTATTTTCCGTCTGAAACGTTGTTCCGGAATAAAGAAGACATTAAAAATCTGTAATCCCATTTTTTTCGAAGACGGCCTCCGTGGTCGAGGGGTCTCTAGACTCGCAATCCGAAGGTGCGCAAATTTTTTTTTCTATTCTTTGCTGTTTTACACGCTCATTACCTGTTTTTTTACTAAGGTACACAATTCGCAAATTTTCAACTTAAAGTAACTATACTTTACTCATATATATTAATTACCCTTACGCAATTACTGTGTACTGCATTTTCATCTACAGTTACTTACTTTAAATAAAATAAGTACTAAGTATGTAGGTATATTTCTTCGGCAATCCAATAATGTATTACTTAAACAAGATCTCATTTTACTTTTTCATTTGCATATGTTATTAACGTCTATTTACCATCCTTTACTGTATCACATGCCCGAGTGCTCTTTATTACTTACGTAATCCTAATTTCTCATGTTAAAGTTTATGCACTGTAATAATGTTATATTATGAAAAACCGGAACGTGTTAATTTATGAATAAATGAAATTAAGTCTTTTCATATAATGAATAAAAAATCACTTTGTTTAAACCACTATTTTTAAAACAAATCAACATGTTTCGACAACAATGTTGTCTTCATCAGGATATGTTACTATAAGTATAGTAACATATCCTGATGAAGACAACATTGTTGTCGAAACATGTTGATTTGTTTTAAAAATAGTGGTTTAAATTAAGTCTTTTCCTTTGTTTATTAAATTTTAAAACATAGGACAATCTTATATATTTCATATCAGTGGTAAAATTGCGTGCTACCAGAGAAAATCTCTAAATTATACTATTATACGCACTCATGCAGATTTCAGTCTTCGAAATTGAAAAATCTTTCAATCAATGAATCATGACTAGATTCGAAAGTTGTATAACATTGTGTTAGTCGCATATTTGCACACTTATCTGTACTGGTTGCAAAAGGAGGAGCTAGCGAACGATTCAACTATTTTTAATCTATGGAAAATATGAGATTTGACGAAATTAAAACTAAATTAGGACTGAAAGATTTCAATATCAGATGTTATAAATCAGATTTGTATAGGGCTTAAATTAATTAATCATCAGATAATCACCACTTTACGCAATCAATAAGGTACATTTGGACTGATTAATATATATATATATAGACTATTAAGGGACACACGCGCTTGACTTACTTTAACCAGTGATTCCTAACAATATTTGGAGTAAAAAAGTAAATAAATTTTTTTATCAAAATTGAACAAAAAAATGTTCTTCCACATATCGTCCCTGTTCACTCAGCCGAGTAACTGCCCAACCCCCCAACCCGCCCCTAAACTGTCCAATACTATTGATTTTTTTAATGTTCATGGTTGAAAAAAAAAACATCAAAATTTTTTACTCCAAGTATTGTCAGGAATCACCGATTAAGGCGCCGTATGCCGTATCGCCGCTCAAAAAAAAGAAGATCCAGAGATATGTAATTACGAATGTTGGAGAGAGCGCGCTAATATTTAAAACAATAAAATTGAAGCGAAAATTGTGAAAATGTTTAATAAAACACGACTCATCTAAAATAGAGAAAAATCTTTGGGGGCGATCTAAAGCAATTATTATTATTAATTAATCTGAATTTTTTCATACATATAACTTGTAAAATAACTGAAACAAACATGTTTATAATAATTTTAGGAGGATACTTTGCGATTTTTTCTGTCGATGAAATTATATATAAGCACAGATTTAATACTATTACATAAAATACTGCATTACAAAATTGACTGTTCTGAATTACTTCAATTTATCAATATCCATGTTCCCCAAAAATCATGTCGACATTTATTACCCTTCTACTTCAATAACACCAGGACACTAGCTTACCAAAATTCTCCGTTTCCGAGACTTCACAGTCTCGGAAATAAATATTCTAATCTAGGTGATATATTTCATCTAAAAACTAATCAGTATAAACGTTGTATATTCTATCACTTTTATTCTTCTAGGCACAAATAGATTTACATAATTTCTTCAATTTTTGTTTATATTGAATATGAGACTTCTTATCATTTTTACATAATATGTATTTTTATTTTATTATTTGTATTGTTGTTTCACTGTTTTGTGTATTTTCTTTTCTCATTGTATTATATTTTCTTCATTGTTGATTACTCAACTTATAAATTATAATGTAAAAGCCCATCAGGGCGCGTAATAAATAAAAAATAAAATAAAAAAATAAAAAATAATTTACGTTTCGGCATGAGGAATGTATACATTATTATCTTAAAAAATAACATACATTATTTTAAGAGCTTAAAAACTTCAAATGTTTAAGGAAGACCTGTAAGAAATCGGTAGAAATTCGGGTAGCAGCGGCTTAAAGTAAGTCAAATACGTTACACCCTGTATATATTAAGAACCAATTGCGATAAACTGTTTTATTATGTTTTTTTTCGTCGTTAAAAGTTATATTTTGTCACCAACGCTTGACCTTTAAAGATTATTTTTGCCAACTTTCCAATTAATATTGTGATCAAGTACTTTCAAACTTGCGGGATTTTAAGCTTTTTAAGATAATAAAGCTCCTGTAATTCCGATGGCCCAAAGTTAAATAAGTATCAATTATAATTAAACTTTTCTTTAGGAGAAAATCGAAAATTCATTTCGCAAAATTACATTTTGAAATTCACAGAAATAAACAATATCTTCCTTCTTTGTTGGAACGAGTTTCAAGAGAGAGTTCATTCAACAAGTTTTTTTAGGGTCGAGTCTAATAAATGGTTGCTCTAAAAATACTCCATGAAAACCGAAGATTTATAGGTACTATACTCAATATAATCACATTAAGGATAAGTTTATAAGAAGTGCCTCAAATGAAATTTTCTCACTGTCATTGACTATAAAATTACTAGCGCAGACCCTAGACAAGACATGAAGAGTAAAAAATCAAAAAAGATGAAAGTTTTGTAATGTGTTTTTAAAAATAAAAAATTACAAGTACCAGAATTTAAAATTTAAAAAAAATTGACAATGAGAATCGAACCATGATCAACTTGGAAGGCACTCTGCTGACCACCACACCACCAAAAATTGTACAAACGGCGGTATAAATTCATGGCATTATATACTGAAAATATTAAAGTTGTGTTTTTCTTAATTTTAGAAGACATTTTTTTACAATAGCTCCACACAGGAATCTCTAAGGAAAATAATTTCTCTCAGGGCCTATGTCATTGGGGATACTGTGTGGAGTGTTTAAAATAACATCCGAAAATAGAACTTTGTATGCCGTATTCCAAGCTCTTTCCGGGAGGTGATTAATTGTACATGAAAATCTTAGCGCTTAAATAAATAAAGTTATAATGAATTTGTTACTTTTTTGCGGTTTACAAAACGTTTGTATAAACATACCCGTGTAATAATTATTATTTCTGGTGATTTAATATGTTAAGAATAACCTACTCCAAATTAAAAATGTATTTTATTCGAAAGATAAAATGTTGTAACCGTTGGCACAATTTTAGGAAACCACCTACTAATGTAGGCTAAGTGCACGAAAGATGAATAAAAATAAAAGCTTGAAAATAAATTTGTTGTCTTCTGAATATTATGTACAAATATTAGTCGAGTATTAATCTATATAAATATATTTTAGTGGTTTTTAATATATAATTTAATCCATCAAGCTAATTTGTTCGCTCTTCAGAACAACTCATATAGGTCTCATTGTGTTGTATCTCCCTTACCATCATGGTTAGAAATATGATCTAAACGGTGTTAGAAAGAGAAAACATCATGCTTTATATTCAAGTTAACCACAAAATAATTAAAATGTACTCCTTTATGAAACCAAAGTATTCGATTGCAATTTGAAAAAAAATAATCTGAAAGTTCGGGAATTTTTTTATTAATTATTTTTACATGGAACGAAAAAAAGTGAGTGGACGAGTTTGTAATACATTTGCCTAATAAAAAATGTATTTGTTTTTAGTTTTAGTTTTTATAGTTATCAACAGTAATTTTAATTAGAAAAAATGTAAGGTGAGCCATTTTTAAAACTTTTTTATGTTGCGTTCAAAATTATTTTATTTCAATTATTATTTTGAATTACAAAATTTTGAAGCGTAACAATTATGATAATCAATAATTGTCAGCCTGAAACACTCATTTACATTGAAAAATCTTTAGAGAAAAGATACTTGCCGCCAACGGGTCCCGTAGGCGGCAAGTATCTTTTCTCTAAAGATTTTTCAATGTAAATGAGTGTTTCAGGCTGACAATTATTGATTATAATAATATAACCCGCCAACGGGTCCCGTAGGCGGCAAGTATCTTTTCTCGGAAGATTTTTCAATGTAAATGAGTGTTTCAGGCTGACAATTATTGATTATAATAATATAACCCGCCAACGGATCCCGTAGGCGGCAAGTATCTTTTCTCGGAAGATTTTTCAATGTAAATGAGTGTTTCAGGCTGACAATTATTGATTATAATAATATAACCCGCCAACGGGTCCCGTAGGCGGCAAGTATCTTTTCTCGGAAGATTTTTCAATGTAAATGAGTGTTTCAGGCTGACAATTATTGATTATAATAATATAACCCGCCAACGGGTCCCGTAGGCGGCAAGTATCTTTTCTCGGGAGATTTTTCAATGTAAATGAGTGTTTCAGGCTGACAATTATTGATTATAATAATTGTTACCCTTTGCGCTGTGCATAAAAATCTTGTTTTAAACGTTAGTTTATAAATTAAAAATAATAATTTTAAAGCGTATTTGTCACTTTTCAAAAACCCTTTCAAGTTTTCGTATTTGTTCAGAAATAATACCATTTATTTGGATTTATTGGAAAGCGGACATATTGTTACCTTCCAACAAAATACACCGAGGCTTGAGGGGTTAACATAACCCCTATTAAATTCCATGGTACATAAGTGAATACCCACTCGTATTTTTTTTATCAATTTTTCAGTTAATTAAATTTATTAATGTTATTATGAAGTTCTGAAAGTATTTTAATTTTTTATTATTGTGACAGCTGTTTCGGTGTTTTAGATCATTTTCAAAATGTGGTTAGGTCACGTTTAGCTATTACAAAAATTTGTTAAACAATTTTTAAAAAGTGAAACGTGTCCAAGGCCTCGTCAAGTAGGTCCTGCTTTTATGATATTTTTATAGTCTTGTTAGTATGATTCAGACAATAAATTCTGTGTATAAATTCAATGTTTACTATTCAAGTCTTTAAGCAAATATAAAGCGATAAATGTTTCAAAAAGCCAATTGAATATTTTTTACATTCGTGATTTTTCGTCGGGTTTATTGAACAAGTCAACAAGGATTGTTAAACAAGTATAAACTTATGTACATAATTAAATATAATTATAATTTTAACTATTGATTGCTTTTTTGCTGATTCAACATTATTCAATATACGAAATGTTAATAAAACATACATTTGTATTCTACCTAATTCACGCACTTTTTTAAACGATTATTTGTTTAACTTTGTCAAAAAAATGTGAAATTATATATGTTTCAGAAGGCACTTAAATTTTTGCAATCACGACTTTTTTATCCATGCACACGAGTGCGAGCTTTTTTGTAATTTTTAGGTCGTATTCCAAGTTAAACAGATCGAAGTAAACACAGCAAGCACTTATTTTTGCGTACGGGTCATAAGAGATCGTTATTGTTTAGTTACTGAACGTTTACTAATTACCATATAAGGGTTCACCTACCTTTGGGTCTACATCTGGCTGTTGTATTCTTACATCAAGAGAACCTCCGAGTACTGCATACCAATATTTCCCTTGGTCCCCTTGGCGAAACACTGCAAAAAATATAAAAATACATATAAATCATTGGTATTTTATGTATGATAAACTTATTTCATTAAATCACAGTAAAATTAGAAAAATATACGGTCGCATATAGGTGTTGAATCCAGCACCTCGGCCTTGCCGGGTCACTGCTCTCCTAGATGCGACCGTATCTTTTTCCTGATTTTTCTGTATCAAATTTTCGATTGAGAGTGGCTAATATTGTCTTCAGTGATTAAATTTACAATTCGAGGTTTTACTTATTAAGTTAAAACAAAAATAACTTGTTTCATCCTATCTCTGAGTAAAGGGACGTAAATAGGGCTTCATAATAATGTAGGTATAATTAAAAGGCGCACGGTTTTTGAAAAGCAATACAGCAAACCTTTTCTGAAGGCTTCAGTATTATAATAAATTTGCTTTAATAATTGATGATTTATTAACTTTGAGTAAAGGCATGGAAAGTTTTAAGCTCGATGTAATCGATTAATTAATAATTTAAAAGCCTCGGTATAATTATGTATATATCTACCACTTCAAAGACATTCACGGTTTAACCAGGGTTTGAAAGCTAACATAGCGGTAAGAGATTAATGAAGTAGCCATGGGATAACGAAATGAGCTTTAGACAACATAATAAAACTCATATAAAACTTATTTCCACTTAATTTATTTGTGACCGTAATCATTTTCAGCCTGTTAAAGCCATTTCAAGGGTTTGAAAGCTAACATAACAGTAAGAGATTAATGAAGTACCCATGTGATAATGAAATGAGCTTTAGACAATATAATAAAACTCGTATAAAACTTATTTCCACTTAATTTATTTGTGACCGTAATCAGTTTCAGCCTGTTAAAGCCATATTCAAACTGGCACAAATGTCTCTTAATCTAATAATTTAATAGACATTTAATATACATAACATATTGGAGAAAGGGAGGGGGGTGGTCTACAAGTAGTATTTCAAGTGTTTCAATGTTACGTTGATGATTAAGAGGGCATTACCAGAGAAAACCGGAAATACGTCATTTTCAAAAAAAGTTTTTAGACGTATTGACTCTTTTCCACAAAAAATTATAAATGGATTTCGAAAGATTGTTCTTTTATCTAGCATTCGTATGTAATAAATTTTGAGAATTTTTTTTAATTTTTAGTATAATAAGGTTATTCCATAGGTCGTTGGCAGATTTGTTCAATTTTCAAAAAAGTTTTTGTATTATACCACACCCATTTCAAATAATAAAATCATGCAGTAAAATAAATCAATACATTATCTAGCAAACGTATGTTTTAGAATTTTAATTTTAGTTTCAATAAAATCATTAAAAAATATGTACGTACATGTGTTTCTTGGCGAAAATTGGTCCGTTTGTGTATTTATTTGCGCACTTACAAACTAATATATTTCAGATTTTTTTAACATTCTTATTAAATTTAGACATTATTAAAAAATGATAAAGACTTACAATCAAAAAATAACTACAAAAAGTACATTATTTTAATAGTTTTATCATCACGCTTTTCAGCATTTTTGGATGAAGGTATAAATTAAAGCTAATTTGAATTGAAATAAATTCGATATTGCGTTATAATTTTAAAAAGCTGGTACGGAGAATAATTAATCTTTCTCATTGTAACCGCCCTGCAAGATCGTAAGAACAACTTTCGACGAAATGTGGATTTTCGTCCGCTGGCTGGTTAAACGCTCTTAACTGTTACTTGTAATATTGTGTTATTATTTGTACTTTGTATAAACTGCTCATGCTAAACGCCTGCTCTCAACACAGGTTCTCCTAGTGAGACAGGAATAGAATAAAACAAATTGTAAGTAAAAAATTAATAAAATATGAATCATAAAAAAAAGATAATTAAAGAGTATTCAATTTATATGGTTTTTTCATATTTGTTGCTATGTCATCTTTGACGATTGGATTTCCAGTTATTGGGCTATTGGCATAATTATATCGGGTTTATAGGTTACTTTAATGCTGTCTGGGGAATACCTTATGTATAACTAACATGATTATACATTACAAGGGTGCCCTATATTATTTTATAAAAAATCTTTGTTTTTAAAATTCAATATTTTAATATGAAAGCGTGATGATTTGAGTAAATAAATCATTTTATTGATTAACTAATTATTACGTCTTAATTTTCAGTATTTTATGTATCCTCATGAAAAACATTTTCTTTTTAAGCACGTTGATAAAAAAGATGTAAATATTATTTTACTTTAATTTATAATAATGCCAAAAAATCATTTTGCAATTACTGAAGATATACATTGATCTTACTGAGAGAATGCTACATATGCTACAGATTCGTTCTTCTGTTCTCTGCTGTGGAATAGTTTGCCGACCTTTGTGTTTCCTATTTCCTACAACATGTATATCTTCAAGACCAATGTTCATTCCTTCCTTAAAAAAACCCTCCACACAGCGTCTCAGACGACGTAGGTTCTGAGGGAAATTATTTTCCTCAGGGCTTCCTGTGTGGAGTTAATGTAAAAAAAAAATATTGTTTTTACTTTTATTGGAACTTTTCGATTTGATTCGAATTCTTTAAAAAATCACCATTTATTTAGAAAACTCCGACGTCATAGAAAATTAACTTGCGCATGCAACTGTCATCTTACGTCACTAATATTTTTTGCGATGAAAACTTATTTACGTAGTAATAATAATTATTACCTCGCCGGGAATCCGACGCGCGACGGCGGTGTATTTTCACTATTTGCAAAAGGGTGCTCAACGCTCACCCCTAGCTGGAACACCACGAAGGGGTGAAATTGGGGTGTTTTTGATGACGTAGAAGCCTCGCCTCCCCTATTGCCACGGGGGTAGGCGCGCTATCATCCGGCGACACAGCTCGGGCAGGTGGATGACTCTTTGTACCGCTAAAATGATTTTCAGGTTTCGATTACTACCCTGCTAGACGAGCTGCGTAGCTACCACGACGAAGCCATTCGATTAACCGTGCTCTGTGGTTGCCAGCATCTGCTACGGACGATAGCGATTCGCCTGCTTCTTTGAACGGATAATATATCAAGCGAGACTCCAATTAAATTGGACTGTCGGTACCGACGGAGTTTTTTTATATTATTATTAAGGAATTTCTTCTATCGAATCTGGAAAGGGTACTGTAAGAAATGTCAGTGAAGTCGAATTATGGAAGATATGTTATAATTAGGGAACGGAATCGCAATTTTCCCATTAAGATAAGAGTAAAGTTTACGTAATAAAGACGCCGTTGAATTGCTTGGATTGAAAGTATATCAGACCGGTTCAAGTATAGGGGCTCCATAGAAGCCAGAGTAAATCTGGCTTCCAAGAAACTAGACATGTTTAGGGCTAGCAAATTTTTCAATATTGACCAGCTGCTAACCCTATACAAATCTTAAGCACGCTCAACAATTAAATTACTAAACCACAATACTTGATAAACCATGATTCTGTGCAAAGGAGGGTGGTCCGTCTGATTGACAATCCGTTTTTAACAGAACGATTTCTATCTCCAATGCACTTACGCAATGTGGGTGTTCTGAGTATATACCATATTCTAATGGAGTCATTAATCCAGTGCACGTGCGCGACACTCAACGGACACGGACGGAACACTCGTTCACAGCTGATTTTGGCATCATGAGAACGGGTATTTTATTCGACTCAATTCCACGTACGTGCAACGAGCTAACGGCATCTGTTTTTCTCCTTAAAATAATCCGAGCCTCTTCCAGACCCGCATTAATAAATCCCTCCCTATAGCTCCTCCCTTGATCCGCCTCAAGACTGCCTCAACCGGGTATAAAAATTAGTGCAACTGTGGCAATTGGTGACAGAAAAGTGGAAAAAAATTAAACCCAGAAACATTTTTTTTAATAGATATTTACTAAATATTGGTCTGTATGTTGACCGTGTTGGAGTCTTATTCAAAGAATCAATGGTCATAACACCACGGATACTATACATAACTGGTCGATGAATATATTAATGCATTTTCTTTTTTTACAAAAAAAAAAACAAGTTATTATTTAGATCAACTTTTCACTCATTTAGATAGTATGGATAGATAGTAGCGAAAGTGAAAAAAAAATCGATATATCGATGTATTGATATTTATTAAAATATCAATATTAAAATATCAATATCGACGTCGATATATCGAGGAAAAAATATCGATGTATCGATATATCGGTCAAATTTTTAAGAGATTTTGCGTTTTTAAAATAATAGTGTATTCAGCTCAATATTATCGATAGAAATTTTTATATACAGTGTGCTTTTTTTAATGTAAAAAAATCTCAATAAAAATGAAGGTATTTTCATCAATATTCATTTTTATTTATTTTTATTTTTTTTATTTATTTTTTTTTTTTTTTTTTACAGTTTTTTAGAGAGGTAAGAATTACAAAAATATCAAAAACTAAAAAGCTGTCTTCTAACTTATATGTAAACTGAGACGCATACAAAGTTTGTATGCGTCTCAGTAGCTTTTTAATCTTTCAAAAAGAACTTCGTGTTTGGAACAAGGTATAGTCAATAATCATAGACAATAATTTGCAACCAACACATAGGAGTGGCTTAGAAAAAAGTATTCATTTCTATGTATGTACCTACACACATGAGATAGTAATAGTGATTACAAATACTAATGCAAAGACAATAGATTTGTAAGCTATTAATAGTTAAAATTTCAACCGCCATGACCCAATACAAATACTTTTTTCCGTTCGTTCCTATACGGTTTAGGATTCTAGTGACTTTAAACACATAAATAAATAAAAATATCGTTTTTGATACAAATTTCGATATTGGATATTTTGTATCGATATATCGATATATGAGATCAAAATATATCGGCTAAAAATATCGATATATTGAATTAAAAATATCGATACATCGATATATCGATACTTTTTCAACAAACCTATTAGATAGTCATGAATATGTTTCAACAGATCTTTATCCGGTACTTACTCATGAGGAATGAGAAGAACCAAAATAAGCATGAATAAATACATCTAAGTTAAAGGTGTTGCTCTTAACAGCGATGATCATTGATCATTGTAGCGAACACAGAATTGAGTTTGGAAAACTGGAGTTAGGTGTATCGGAACCCAGGCAAAATAATCACAAAATCCGAGTCTATTTTGGCGTGATATTGCAGAGGTTATTTGAAATTTGATTTTTATTTATCTCCCAATATCTTTTACTTGCTCGCGTGTTTTATTTAGATACTATTTTTCTTTTCTTTTTCGGAATCCATAAATAATTCAACGTCACGGTGAAAGACGACAGAAAGGGAGAAACATTCTGTAATATTCCTGTGACTACCTTTCAACGTAAAATATTTATATACGGAATCCGACTCGTGTTCGCTCAACACACGTCTGTTTTCATTTTTAAATAAAAGATTCTGGTTACAGGCGATGTGGCGAAGAAAACGGTTTATCATTTTATTTTTCATCTAACAGATTAAATGTTTATGTTAATTTGTTTTATCCATTTTTAACAGGGTAAGAAATCACAACAAAGAAGAACCCAAGAAAAAACGACGTGAGTGTTTCGTGATTCAAAAGTGTCACCATTCTTTGATTAAATCTTTAGGAAATTTTAATTTCGATCAAATGAGTTGCCGATATTTGATGTTGGACATGTATGTATAAGAGAGACAAGGCACATGCAAAATTATCTAGAACCAAAAGGTACAAGTCATGGAGACATTGATTTCCATTAATTTGAATTTAATGAGTCTTCTTCTTCTTGTGCGCTGTCCGTTCAACGGAAGTTGGCTATCATGTTGGCTGTGCGGACTTTGTTTACTGCGGCCCGGAACGGCTCCACGGTAGACTGGCCAAACCACTGTCTCAGGTTTTTCAGCCATGAGGTTTTCCTTCTTCCAGGGCCCCGTCTTCCGGCAATCTTTCCCTGCATTATGAGATGCAGGATCTCATACTTCTCTGGATGTCTCATCACATGTCCAAGATATTGAAGTTTTCGGATTTTTATAGTTTTAACTACTTCCTTTTCTTTATTCATCCGAACCATAACATCTTCGTTTGTAACCCTGTCCATCCAGCTTATTTTAAATTAATGAGTAAAACCTAAAATTGTAATATTTAACCCCTGAAGACAATATTAGCGACTCTCCATCGAAATTTTAAAACAGAAAAATTAGAAAAAGATACGGTCATATCTAGGAATTGCACCCAGTACTTTAGCTTCGCCGGGTGCTGCTCATTACCAATAAGCTAATGGGACCCTATCCCCTCCGGTCATATTTAACTGTATCATACTTCGACTATGAACTACCAACATTATCTCACTGGCTGCTATCTGATTGCAAGAATTATCTTGAACTAAATGCTACCTAAGTAGTGTCTAAGATATGAATATGCGACATCAATTGACTTTTCCGCTAGGTGTAAGTCCAGGATAAACATTTTTTTTTTAAATAATGTGTAAAACCTCAAATTATAATTTTTAATCTCTTAGACATTATTTGCGACTCTCAATCAAAAATTTGAAACAGAAATGAAGAAAATGTTGGTATTCCTTAGTTGAAAAATAAACTATGGGGTTTAGCTCAGTGGTAGAGCAGCCCCCCTACAAGGCTTAGATCCTGAGTTCAATTCCTAGATGTGACCGCATTTTTTTCTGATTTTTTTTGTTTCAAATTTTCAATCGAGAGTCGCTAATAATTTCTTCAGTGATTACATATTAATTTCCATTCCAATGTACATGGAAGACATTTCTACACAATACGTACCTATTATATATTCAGAAGTAAAAAAAAACTTCTTAAAACAAGGTCCCCTTGCGTTCACAAGTTTCTTATTATTATTTCTCAATCATATTCCAACAAGGCGTAATTTTTATGCTATGGTAATATGAAAGTCAAATTTTTCAAGCCCATTTAAAAATGAATGCGGGATCAGAAATATTTGACAGTTTAACTGAAATTTTAAATTATAATTTGAATATTAATTTTTGAATTGAATTAAACACTTAACAATGAATGAGCAAACCAACTGGAAAAAGCTGCGGTTACGATTCAAACAGTTGTAGCCGAATATTGTGGTGCAGTTCCTACTAGAAGATTGACATGCAACTAAACACTGGTATGGGCACGGTGAGTGGAACACTTCTCTCCACCGTACTATAATGGCCGCCTGTCCGCTCTATCGAATCTATTCGAATAATGCACCGCCTACTGTAAGGCCGTAGACATCTACCCTCAGGGAATACATAAAGGCCGTGGAAAGCGACATTCCACTTTAAGATGACATTCGAAAATCTTCCGGCCAACCGCCTCACATCCAGAAACCCTATTGGACTGAAGACGAAATTTCTCTCATAACACTCCTATGAAGAGTATGTAGATGCGAACTAGTGTCAGACTTCATACTAAAAGCTATCCTGAGAGTATCTTCCACTCTGGAACGTATCAGCAAATATACTACAACATTTTTAATTAAGGCTCTGCAACCGGACCCGAAAAGAAGAAGATGGAGAGATACGAAATTACGAATGTTAGAGGAGAGCGCTAACATTCACAGCGACAAAATCGATGCGAAAATTGCGAAAATGTTTAATAAAACACGACTCGTTTAAAATAGAGCAAAAATCTCGCGGGCATTATCTTAAACAGCATTTAAAGAATTACTGCGAATTTTATCATACATATAACTTGTAAAATAACTGAAACAAACTTGTTAATAATAATTTTGGAGCATATTTTGCGATTTTTTTCTATCGAGGGAATTTTATTAATTATAATTTATATTTTATTAATTTATAATTTGCGTTTCGGCGCGGGCAAAGTCTAGATATTATCTTCAAGAATAACATATTTTTAAGAGCTTTAAAACTTTCCGTGTTTAAGGGAAATATGTAATAAATCGGTACAAATCCGGGTTGCGGGCCCTTAACGCAAATTAATCAATTCGCAATCAAGGATCGTTAATACGCAACCACGGGGTTTTCAGTATACATGTAGGTTGAGATAGTAAGACAGGTGACTGTACCTACGTAGTGCACGTATCATTTGCGAGTCGAAATATCCCAAAATGATAAATGATAAAATGATAATAATTTTAAGTTACCTGAACAGTGCACGCACATGGATAAATTCAATATAACGAGAAACGGAACATAATGCTTTTAAGTGCTTCTGACCCTAGTCCCAAGAATCTCCCTCAACGGGACCCCACGGGATGGATGGAACAGGGTGCTTGGGAGGCGCGGTTAGGGTGAACTGCGAACAAAGAGAGGATTCATTTCCCAGACATCGTACAGGTGCATGCGGTGCATGGGGACGAATTCCTACGTAAATGATTGTACAGAAGATAAAATCGATTCCCTTACATACCTATAGAAAATAATGCATGGTGTTTTAAATGTGCTTGAAAATTACCACTTTGCGAATGTAGAGATCCGAAAAGAAAACCGAGATTAGCGTAGTTAATGAAGACGCATACACTGAGATGGTTTGTACGTGAAAATAAAATAAATAGAGAAAGAGAAGTGAGAAGAATATTTGACTCACAATTTAATGACAGAAGCAGGGTAAACCAAAGGAAGAAGCACTTATATCTAGGGGAAACATCCACATGCGAGCTGCTGACGGAAGTAGTGACATCTTTTGCCGAATTCTTGAATTTGAAACCGAATTATAACAGTAGCTTTATGTGGGATTCCACGTACACAGATGTTATTTGAGGCGCGGTCGTCACGCTTGGCGCCCGACTTGCACTCGTGGCTGGGTTCTGAAATTCAAACACGCAGACTCTAACGTACTAATACTGTTCGATACCATAGTCCCACTAGTTTCGGGTAGTAGGTCAGTGTGCAGAGTTCGGATTTAAAAAAAAATAAACAAATAAAGCAAGCAGTGTGTACAAAGACAGAATTATTCTATCTGTATACAAACACCCTTCTCTTTTTTAAGTTAGTCCTGCAGGCTGAAAGATAAATGAGATATGCAGTGGGTGACCGAGATAACCATTGGGTACATGGAATTTAATGCTCTCCATGATAGTCGAGTTTTCGAACCATCAACAAATAAGTGTGAAGAAAATTGAAAAAAATGTGCACATCCCTTCTGACCCGTAGATAGTTCATTCCGAGCATAGCCAAGAGAAAGTCGGTAGGATACAGCCACGGGTAGTAGCCATGCTCCTTCAGGTAGAGAAACATCAGAAATTTCTCCTGAACTCTCTGCAACATGGGGAAATACTTCAAATATTTGAGTCAGGTCTTGTCAAGAGGCTGAATAACAGTATTGGGAGACAAAACAGTTGAATGTTGGACATGAGTGTTTTTTTAAATTTTTTTATTGTTTCTTTACACGGTATTATTTTTAACATTTGTATTTTTCACATATTTAGGTCAAGCCTGTGTTGAGCGCCTTGAGGTGATTTTCACATGTTAACGGTGTTATAGAAATTATCCGGACGTTATTATTATTATCATTATTTGAGGTTAATAATTTTATGGGATAATAAAAAAATAACACGAAATAAAATATTGTTATCTTAACGTTTCTTATAAATAATGGATACTTACTAAGTTGAAGGATACTAATACATAGATATTCGAAAAAATATGAAGGGTGACCATGTGTTGAAATTTGATATTAAATAAATCAATACGCTATTAATAAAAAGGAGAAAGGTGAAAAGAGAGAAAAAAGAAAATATATAAATACTATGCTATTAATTAAAAAATGGGAAAAAATTTAAAAATAAAACATAAAATTCTGTTATCAAAATCGTAATTTAGAAAGGACAGAAATGAAAAAAATGTTAGCAGTTCTCGGCTCACACAAAAAATTAAACAATATTTTCAAAAGTACACAAGGAATAAAATGATTAAAAATATTCTGAAAGGCTATTAAATACAGGAGACTGATACAAATATTTTTTTTGCCCTAAAAAAGGTTTAGTTTCAATTGACACAATGTTTAGACCGGGGCCAATTCTAATATTTGCCGTTTTTTTGCTGCAACATTAAATATTAATAAAAAATCTACAAAGTGTTTGTGAGTGATGATAGCTGTTTTACATTCATGACATGAACGAGTTGGATATTTAATATTTTTCTGGAACATAATATTTAGGAATCAGTTTTTGGACAATATTAATTTTTTAATAGCAGTTTTTAGGCAGGATCCCCAGCACAGTACATTATAAGAAAGTAGAGACTGGATTATTTAAAAATAAACAGTTTTCAATTTTCCTTTGCCTAGTGTCTAGTATATGCCTGTTTTTATATTAAAGGTAAGCGTACTAGTATTGTTTACCAACATTTTGGTATAGTCGTATCATTTAAAAAAATTATATATTTTTAAACCTAGGTATTATTGATGTTGTCTGCATTTTCTAAGGGCAGTTTTTTTTTAGAGAGGAAAATATTTTTTTTTACTGAGGAAAATAATTTCCCCCAAGGTCTATGTCAACAGAGACGCTGTGTGCAGGGTCTTTTTGAAGAGAAGAAGGAAGGAATCAAACGGTCTTGAAGAGACCCATGTTGTAGGAAAAAGGAAACACAGAGACCGGCAAATCGTTCCACAGTCGAAGAAGCGACTCATATGATAAATGTCAACCGTGTACATATGTTGGGCACGCGTTTGGCCTGTTTCCCGACTATGCACCGGTGCCGAACGGATCAATGACGCTAGTTCCTCGGAGAATCTTCCATTGTAATACTGGTAGAACGATAGCATTCCCGCCCGACGCGCGACGCCTGTGCTCTAAAGATTGCAATCCGTCTTAGAGTCTCCTAATCCGTTAAGATGGGAGAATCTATCAAACGGACCGTTTGCAATACATGTTTGCAAACAATTGTGTATAATCAAGTTATGAGTGGCAGAAGGCTGGCTTTTTTACGAAATACTAAGAGATATATTTGAATGTTTGTGTATTCAAAATTAAAATACTACTTATCCACCAACTAGTTAATACTCAATAACCTTTAACATTCGTCAAAGGTTTCACCCCTCAAATACTAATGCAGGGTTATCTGCAAAAGAATTAATACAGCCAGAAATTTTCAGATTGCCTAAATAATTTATATAAATTAAAATAATATTGACCCAAGAACATTACCTTGTGGGACTCCAAAGGATATTGATTTACTATTGCTTTACATTTTATTTACTTGCTGTGTTCCATCACTAAGATAGTTTCTAAACCAAACCATTGCTGTATTATTAATCTTCAAAGATAATATTGTTTTAAGTAGCAATTTGAGGAAAACAGAATCAAAAGCCTTTGATAAGTCCAAAAACACCGGTATAGAGATATTGACAAAGCCCGGCGAGCTTTGATCAATACCTGACTCGTTCCTTTCTTTCTGGAACTGATTGATTGTCGGAGAGTATTTTGTATTTTTTCAAGAATGAATCTTGACTTTGCCAATCTTTCTATTATTTTTGAGAGTGTTGAGCAAATATATGGATCTCCAATCGTTAACATTTAGATGTTATCCACCTTTTAAAAGAGGTATAACCTTGGCATTCTTACAATGAGAAGGAAATATGCCATTCTTAAAACCAACATTAACAATATGAAATATGGAACCAGCCAACTGAGAAACGTGCTATTTATAAACCATGATACTTAAGCCATCAACACCACAGGAAAACGACATTTTAAGTTCATTTGTCACTGAAGTGGTTTTAAATTCAAAACTATCTCCTATAACTTGAGTACCAGGTTTGAAACTGTTGACAAGACTTCGCTAGTTTTATTTGCACTGCACAATTTTTTTGCGAAACCAGTACCAATTTCACCGAGGAAGTTGTTGACGTAATTATTAATTAAATTGGATTCTCCGTTGAGATATATTGTTATTGATTTTCATTTTTTAATAGACACTTGCTTATTTTGTATATTTATAGCTTCCTTACTTCCTTTATAATCCACCGTTCCACTGTTGCTTGGTATTTCCATTAACGTTATCTAGTTTTCTTTCTTAATTATACTTTATTTGTATATTTTATAGTTTTCATACACCAGTTTCTATATCTTTTGTAAAAAGCCAGCAGTTGAATAGTATTTAGCTCTCCTCGCATTTGTCGTGCAATTTGTCACGTGTTCTGAGGAATTTCATAATTTCAGCATTTATCCAAGTTTTTAAATATTTCATATAATAATAATAACGTAATATTTGTATAGCGTAGTTTTGTGTTATTTCACTTCAAGTATCCTTCCCCATCCTTCCCCAAGACATAAAACTAATAAAAAATCCAATTGAATACAAATCAAGAATAAAAATATGGCTTAAAAAGGTCAATGAGAAAACCCTAGCGAAGATGCTAAAAACGACATAGAACACAAATGAACAATATTTAAATAACATTAGTCCGCCTCGGCACAGGACCCCCTAGTGAGGAGGACTAAGAAATACAATACTTTATACTTAATTTCACCATTACATTTTGCTTGTAAATTTTTTTTATGTAGTCGCTAAAATAATAAAATTAAAAAAGTGCGTTTATGTTGTTTTTTTACTTTGTACAAAATTTGGGGGCGGGTATGGGTACCGCCGCCCCGGAAACCATTTATTGGATAACCAATACCTCTGGTGTAGGTTACCCCAAGTGGTTTGCTATATTTGGTGACTTAGCAGGGGTGCTCCGGTTTATGAGGTGAGGATTGTCCGGATCCTGGCGGCGGATGCATTTGGCCACCTATTCCGAGGCAGGCCGGATCGAAAGACACTGGTTGAGGGAGATCTTTTGACCCCTCCAGCAGGACTCTCTCGGAACATTGCCTTGCACCGCAGTGGGAGGGATAGATTCATACGTCCGTCACTCCCGATACCCACCCCTCATACCATTTTTTGCCTTCCCAGAACTTACTCTCCTCCCTTTCCCTTAAAAGGCCCTGAGGGGAATTATTCTCCTCAGGACCTCCTGTGGGATCTTCTTAAACAATACGATGCTTAAAGCGGCTTTATGCTTTACTTGTGTTTATGTAACTGATTTATATATACTGGCTCTTTCGCCGCCCCTCAGCTTGTTTTACGATACTACAACATTACCAGACATATGATGACGTCAGAAACGTACGTGACTTATTAAATTTAAAATAAATGTATGTATAACTGTGTGCTTTCTAAATAAACTTAATTCTTAATATATAAAACAAAGTTGGGTTAGTTACACCATTTATAACTAGAGAACGGCTAGACCGATTTTTATGATCTTTGATTTGTTGGATTTGTTGCCGCCCCGAATAGCAGAATAGCTACTAAAACATCGGAAAAATTCACGAAAAAATTATGAAGAAAATTTCCTCATTCATTTTGTATGAAACAAATTCTCATATTTTGAAAGAGCTGCAGGAATATTGTGATAATGTATAATATTAAGTAGTGAGTGAATTCCAAAAATTCAAAAACGTCAAATGTCAATGCGCTGACTGTTTTGCATTTGTTCTTAAATATACAATGCTGCCCCTCTTTCTTATACAATAAATGTCAGGGTGATAAACAGTGAATGCATGTATGCACCCCTCCAAAAGAAAAATACGATAATTATAATAAATATTTCGCACACGTATAAAGAAAATGAATCGCAATTCCCATAAGTGGAACAGTAAGAAAATCAAAAAAATTATAAATCATTACACAACGCCATATCTGATACTGACGAAAACTAAACACGGACAGTTGCGCATCAATAATTGCTTCATCGTGTAATTTTGAACTTAATAAAAAAACTAAATTTAATTCAGCTAATAAGTTAACACAACAGTTATTGATTCTGAGCCATTACGAAGTTCGTCGGTTCAGCTAGTAAAAATAAATAACAACTAGTACAGTCTGTCAAATAAGAGTAGAAAACAAAGGAGGGCGCCACTGTTGATCAAATGGCAATACTAAAAATACAACACATGGTGGCGATGTAAAGCTGTGTAACCTACATTTTTTGTAAAAAATCAAAAACACATAAAAGTGGGAAAAATATTTTTTTATTGGAGTTTCAATACCTACTGATCTCAAAACTAGAATTACATATGGGTATATTATACCTTTGCAATTTTTGTTAATACGATGAAGAATAACGATATTATAGTAAAATAAAAAAAGCACCGTTAGCAATTACACACATTTATTTAATACTAGCTTAAGTTGCCGGGTTACATTGCCCGGGTTTTAGATCATGTCTCTAATTTTTGATCTGAATATATTTAACTCATTCAGACCCTAAGAGTAGTGTAACTAAACTCACCATTAGTGATTCTTCCTTTCTACCTACTGTCAAATTCAAATTTATGTTAAATTAAATTAAAGCAAATCACTTTATAAGACACCATTTAATCAAATTCGACTACCATAATACGGGCAAGTGCCTAGCGTGGTAGTCGAATCACCTATAAAAACTGTATAAAAAGTTATATGATGAATAAAGAAAAAAAAAATAATTATGGGGTACCTTAACAACAATGCTTCTTTGAATTTTTATTATTTATCAAAATGTTTTTTTATATGAGATTTACAGTGTTTTATAGATTCAGTGTCATTGCGATTTGATATAATATTCGACAGTTAAATTGGTGTTGCCAGTCTACAAAATTATTAGTTGAGTTTTTTATATTTTCTACTCTTATTTGAGAGACTCTATCTTAGAATAATAAGTATTCCACCGTGGATGAAGTATTCCACCGTTCCCACAATGTTATAATAGTATATTAAAATAATATAATACACGAATACTTTACGCTATTTTTTTTATTGGTACACTTTGAAAACATAAATATTGATATTATTATTAAAAATTTGGAAATAAGAACTATTAATGAATTCGTGATGTGACATCACAATATCTTGTTGTCATGGAAATGAAAAACACAAACATTAATTTGCAATCTGTCACATAAGATTAATAGTTGACATCACAGTTTTTCTAGTTATTGTGTGTTGTAAAATGAGTTCTAACATTGATAATTTAAATACCAAAGCAGAATCGCGGTTAATACCTGAAAAATCCAAAGACGTTTATAAAAAAGAATATGAAAGGTTCATAACATGGATGGATGAGCAAAACGTAGTAGATGTAGATGAACGAGTTGTGCTTGCTTACCTTCAGAAAATGTCGGAACAGTACAAAGCATCGACTATGTGGGCCATACATTCGAAATTGCAATGTCTGTTGAGGATAAATAAAGGGGTTGATTTAAGATCATTTGTGAAAGTGCGTGCATTCATGAAGGCAATTAGCAAGGATGACGTTGCTAAGAAGGCGTATGTATTCAAAGAAGATGATTTGCGGAAGTTTTTCACGGAAGAACCGGACATTACGTACTTATTTTTGAAGGTGGTAGCCATTTGCGGAATCTTTGGCTCTTGCAGAAGATGTGAATTGTGCGATTTACGCTTATATGATATCAAAGAAGAAGGAAGTGTATTGCTTATTACCATCCGACCATCTAAAACAGTGAAGGCTCGACGTTTTACTGTTGCCGACAGTGGTGCAATTAATTATGTGCGTTTTATGAAGCAATATTTATCATTGCGACCCCAAAATGTAAGTACAGACAGGGTTTTCTTACGGTATGATAAGGGTAAGTGCACCAATCAAGTGGTTGGTATTAACACATTTGGATCATGCCCCTTACAAATCGCACGCTATCTTAAATTAAACGATCCTGAGAAATATACAGGACATGCGTTTCGACGTACATCCGCTACCATTATGGCAAATAGTGGCATGACAATTGATCAAATCCAACGACAAGTAGGATGGAAATCGGCAGCTGTGGCGACTGGTTACGTGGAAGAGAGCATTAGCAATAAGAAGAATGTTTCAAATATTATTGGAACTGCCATTAATGGAAGTGCAGCCTCATTGACTTCCGAGAATACTATTAATTTGAACAGCATTTCCTCCGATTTAAAAAAACGGAGGTATTAATATTTCAAATAATACGAACTGCTCTTTTCACATCCATTTAAATAATTAGAATGTAAACGATGTAAAAAAGAATGTAAACTTTGAATAAAATTTTTGAAACATTTGTAATGTTTTATTTGACGTTTAAAATATTCCTGTCAGATTTATAGTTAAAAAGTTGACATTTAGACTTCACATTTTGTTGATTTGTTGATGTTGCCATGGTAACTTTAAAAAACGCGCGTTCCATAAAGTTCCAAAAAGTGCGATTTAAACACGCTAGAGCGTACTTTAAATGAGTAAAAAAGGGCACCAATAAAAAAAATCAGTTTTCTAAATAACAAAATCAAATTCAAATTTCAACGAAAACAAATCTCTTCTAAATCCTCACTTCAAATTTCACAGGAGTGACTGCGTTCCCTGGTTTTAAAAAGCATTCCCAAAATAAATTTAATGGTTTGTGAGAAAACGTCACTGTTAAGAAGAACACGACTATTGAAATGTTGGTTAAAATGGATCAGGTTGTTTGATTCGAAACATAAGACAGGTGAGAATATTGTGCTTGTATTTATGGATATTTTTAAGAAAGGTGCTTGGAAAACCTTTCAATATTGATCCTCTCCGCATTGGTGCTCGGTCGGGAGACAAATCCGTGCAAAATACATCAGACGGGATTTCTCGTGAATAAAGAATTCTCGTGCTGATACGATTTTAGGTTTTCACGGCCAAAAGTACTTTTGTTATTAGTTTTGGGATATTGTGCCGTGTTGCGCTACCTCCTTCTTTAGCCAACGTTTCGGACAGCGTTACGGATGTGACAAGGTTTATGTAGGCCATACAGAGCGGACGATATCCAAAAGGATATCAGAACACTTTCGTGCCTGTAAACTTAGCCACCCTGACAAATCGGCAATCGCCGAGCACTTAATCGAAACCGGCCATTACTTTGGATTTGTCCCTGAGGTCCTGGGAAGACCCAAAACTCATAGAGCACGCCTGATTACGGAGGCAATTGAAATTCACAAAAATTCTATAAATGTTAATAGAGACGACGCAGCTAAGCTCAATAGTTCTTGGTATCCGGTAATCGACGGCTACATCAAGGCTAAACGCAAAAAACACATTGAAATATATTGTAGCGCCAGCTCGTAGAGGACTGGAGCTGGCGACACGGTGTCGCTCCTAAGTAGATAAGCACAAACATCACCCCTAACTAGTACACAACCGCCCTGATGATGGACACTGTAACGCTGTCCGAAACGTAGGCTAAAGAAGGAGGTAGCGCAACACCACATAATATCCCAAAAACTAATAACAAAAATTCTCGTGCTCTCCGCGATTCCTCTTCTTCTTCGCTTACCCCAACTCCAATATACGTTTCACGGTGAAACTTTTTTGAAAGGTTTTTCGGTGTGAAACTTTCACCACAATCTCCCATTGGGGTTGCCATAATTTCAGCGGCTCTCGGAAATAAGACTCTTGTGTGGTATTTACGCAATGGAAATATACGGCAGGTTTCTTAAGTGTATTCCCTTATGTACGCATTAAAATATTAAGAAGTGAACCTATCTATAAGTAGACCTATGTATTCATATAACGTACAGTTGTAGGTACAGTTCAACGCCAGGCTAGGCTAAGTGAAGGTTCCCACGAGAATAGCGGCGAGCGCGGTGAAATGTATTTAGAAGCTTTTCTACGGTTTACAATTAATTACGGTACAAAGGGTTGGGGCGGCGAAAGAGACAGAATATATAGATCAGTTACACAAACACGAGAAGCACGTTACAACCATAAATTAAGATGTTATTTTTAAATACGTACAAGTTCAATTACGAAAAATATAACGGAAAAAGTAAAGCATAAAGCCACTTTAAGCATTGTATTGTTTAAGATGGTTTCAGAACACCACAAAAATGGTTAATGTGAGTACAAATTACACTGGAGCATGTAACAAACCAATGCATATCAATCAATATTAAATTTTATGTGCTATCCCGCGTATTCAATTTGCAATCTCTGACCTCAGAGAAAATTATATTATCATGTAGGACGGTATTGCGAAACTTTTATTTTTCCGGCTTGTTTCCAGTAAAAATATAAAAAAATTGATTACATAATAAAAGCATAAAACAATTCAAATTGTGGAGAGTTGTCAGATTGTCCCAATTGTAGCCCACCTCCAACAGGAGAAAACACCAGTGAAAGAGGAAGAAGTAATAAGAAATGGCACGCCTTCTATCATCTGCAAGGGTAGTTAGAAGTGGGGAGATAAGTAAGCACTTAATGACAATCCGCGAAACACATAATTTAACTTTACAATCACTGCTGAGGTATTAAACAGCGATGTTAGTTTGTACCCTACGGCGTTTATTTCATTGTAATTAATTACCCTACGTTCCCCGCCACGACTAACGTTTAATTTTTTTTTGTTTTTATTACACCACCACGTGGAATAAATTAAACAAATAATGTTGGTGCAGTGACTGCCGAAGTCATCAATCGCCAGCTTACCTACCAGATTCAATTAGCAGTCAGTATAGACAGGTAGTGTGCTCAGAAGCATAATTGTATTGAGGACCTTATTGTTACTATGAAGTACTCCCACACAAAAAATAGTGTTTGACTGTAATTAACACAAACATTACAAGTATCGACCAGGTTAAAAATATTATTAATATTAAAATTATTAGAACTTACGTGACGGTCCTCCACAGTAACCATCAATTAAACCAAATGAATCGAATTGTAAATCTTCGATTGAATCATAAATGTCGCATGATTATTTTTGAATTTCAGCTTTTAGTGTGGAGGTCCATAAAACATGACTCATTTGCTTACAAATATGAATTATGTTGGAAATTTAAAGATGCTAATAGAAAGTTTTCCTTGCCCTAGAGTCGGCGTAGTGGTGCACTGCCTCGTAAGGGCTATGAATATTAAAATAGGTCTTTCTAATAATATCTTAAGTGAACAAAAAACAAGGAGCAGTTAGGAACACGATGGCCGGACGAGAAACCGACATGAATTTTTAATATTCTTAACAGAAAACTGTAAGCAAAGCTAAAAATGTACTCAAAAGATTTCAAAAAATGTATAACCACATGCTTACATTGCTTACTTCATTGAACCAAATCAAAAGAAAATCAAAAAATGTTTCTGTCTGGATTAAAACAAAAGCTACCTTCACAATTTTTCACAGTTTAATATTACCAAACCAAATATAACGAATTACAAGCAGGTAGTATGTTTTAAATATTACCTTCAAATATAAAATAATTAATTTTCAGCAATTCATACATTTAACAAATATTTAACTGAAACACGTGAACAGCACTTATATACACACTTTAGCCCCAGTACAGGTTATCACAGAATAAAGAACACGAGAAATGCGCGATGGACGTGTTTCGTAATACAAAAGTTTGACCATTCTTTGCTTAAATTTCATAATAACTGTGTTTCGTCATCATTTTGAAATTTCTTAATAAATTATTTGACGGTCCTCGGTTCAAATATAATGCGGCAAATCACGCGTCTACGCGGGTCTTCGATAGCGCAGTGAGACAGACATCAAGCGAACGGAGGTTTGAATCCTACGAAATCCAAAAAAAAATAAACATTTTTATTTTTGTGAAATCAATATCCAATCTTCAAACCACTTTAAAATAAACAGGCAAAAGAAAAGAAAGCGACGTCTAGCGACTTTCTAGTTTCATTTCTGTGTTTTTTTTTAATTCGTCAAGTGGGATGGCGATCACAGAATTTAAACAATTCATTAAATTTCAAAGTTCAGATTCAATTTCTTTGAAAGGTTTCTTCTTCTTTCGTGTTTTGGGGGGTCAGAGGGGGACATCGGACAGGCGTCGCATCGCTCTGTGGACTTCACCAATCCCGCCGGGGAATGAATGGAGCAGGCATTTATTGACCCCATGTTCGGTGGTCTGCACCGCACCGCATTCACAGTTCGCCGAGTCTTTAAGGTCCTACCTTTGCATCATATAGGCACAACGGGCTAATGGAGCACCTTAACCTATTGATGGCGGACCAGAGTTTGCGAGACGATGTCTCTCAAAGTTATATTCTGAAAGTTGTATTCTAGTTCTGTTATTATCCAAATACTTTAAAACAACCGGCCCATGCTGAAATAATACGAGCACTTCAATAGGAATTTTCACAGAACTTAAAAATTGATGAATTATTCAAATTCTGTGAATAGACATCGACTTTGAGAGATAGAGCTCGTGCTAAATGGGCTAGAACTAAAATATACTAATTCGGAGGCTACATTGGTTTCAATTCCATTCTACATAGAAGGCATTTGTTGTGGGTATTATCTAGGTATTTAGTGACGGAACATGTAAACCATTTACAGTAAAGGAACCATCACTTCCACCTTTCACTCCTTTATATATTAGGTCCTTACATATGAAATTGGCGTTTTGTATGGGAGGAATATAGAGTCGATTTTTTTTAAATATATTTATTTAATCAAAGTATGTACCATTGCTATCTATACACTTTTGCAATCTCATAGGTAGTTCATCGATCCCTTTACTAAAAAAACCATTCGGACGGGAATCAATAAAAGCTTTGAAGGCGGTTTGGACTGCCCCATCGGAGTTCAATTTTTTCCCTTGCAAGAAGTTATCCAAATTTCGAAAAAAATGGTAATCTATTGGGGCAAGGGCCGGAGAGTACGGCGGATGTCTTAGACATTCCAATTGAAGCTCCTCAAATTTGGTAGCCGTCTGTTGTGCAGTGTGTGGTCTAGCGTTCTAACACGCGTTTGTTGATTTGCTTCACTCAATTCGTAAGGTACCAACCTTTCAAGCTTTTTCACCTTCCCAATTTGCTTCAAGTGGATAAAAACAGTTATTTATTTTTTATTTATTTATTACACGCCCTGGGGGGCTTTTACATTATAATTCATAAGTTGAGTAACAAACAATGAAGAAAATATAATACAATGAGAAAAGAAAATACACAAAACAGTGTAACAACAAAACAAATAATAAAATTAAAATACATATTATGTAAAAATGATAAGAAATCTCATATTCAATATGAACAAAAATTGAAGAAATTGTGTAAATCTATTTGTGCCTAGAAGAATAAAAGTGATAGAATATACAACGTTTATATTGATTAGTTTTAAGATGAAATATATCACCTAGATTAGAATATTAATTTCCGAGACTGTGAAGTCTCGGAAGCGGAGAATTTTGATAAGCTAGTGTCCTGGTGTTATTGAAGTAGAAGGGTAATAAATGTCGACATGATTTTTGGGGAACATAGATATTGATAAATTGAAGTAATTCAGAACAGTCAATTTTGTAATGCAGTATTTTATGTAATAGTATTAAATCTGTGCTTATTCTTCTTTCTGAAAGTTTCAATAGAGACGTTTTATCCAGGAGATAATTGTAATCAATGTTATATGCAATATGCAATTTATAGTTTATAAACCTTAAAAACTTCCGTTGAATCTTTTCAATGTTGTCTGAATGGATGTTGTAAAAGGGAGACCATAACGTAGAGTTATATTCAAGTTGGCATCTGACAAGGGCTTTATATAACATAATAAATGTGTCTAAATCATTGAAATCTTTTGCAGCTCTCAAAACAAAACCAAGAGTCTTTAGTGCTTTGTTGATAATATTATTAATATGATATTTTTTTTTTTTTTTTTTACAGTGAATACCGCACAAGAATCTCAACTGCTCCCGTCTGGAGCCAGTGAGACTATAGCATCCCCAATTGGGGTATGCTGTGAGGCTGAAGGTTGCGGGGGGGGGAAGGAGGTGGGGAAGAGGAAGGTTGGGAAGTACCTGGCTATTCAGATCTGGTCACTAAACACGGCTAAAGCCATTTTCAAGCAACGTTTCAATTCTGAATGGTGGTCTTACACCAGGGCGATACTGATAGTATCTTCCACTCTGGAACATGCCGCAAATATACTATATATTATTTTAAATGAATTAATTGTGAAATAACACAAATTAATCAAATAAAATTTATTTGCGCATGCCGGGTTCGAACCCGCGACCTCCGGATTGTGAGTCAAGAGTTGACATATAAACAAAGTTGAGTTTACTATCGAACATAATGCCTAGATCCATAATTTCACTAACACAATTTAAATTTTCATCATTTAAAGAATACTGAAAAATAATAGGATTATTTATTTTGGAAAAATGAATGAACTGACATTTATTTATATTTAATGCTAGTTTGTTGATAGAGCACCATTCAAAAAGATATATCAAGTTAGTTTGAAGTATAATACAATCATTAATGTGGTTAATCTCTTTGCTTTGTATATTTTTTTATATTCGTTATTTCACATTATTTAATTAATTTTTTAAGGACTCGTAAGGAACACTGTAGGTTAATTTTAAGTTTATTATAATTAAGCGCACTTGAAGTGAAATATCACAAAACTGCGCTATATAAATACTAAGTTATTATTATTATTACAGTTTCATGTCATCGGCAAACAGTAGCACATTTATGTCAGTAAATATATCAACAATATCATTTATAAATATAATAAACAAAATGGGCCCTAAATGGGAGCCTTGCGGCACTCCACTTGTTGCTATAAATTTGTAAGACTGTATGCCATTTATTTTCACACTAAGAATTCTTTTGGACAAATAACTAACAAACCAATTTAATAAGCTACCATAGACTCCAAGTTTCGCCAATTTATTGATTAGTATTTTGTGACACACCTTGTCAAAGGCCTTGCTAAAATCAGTGTATATTGAGTCAACCTGGCACCTGTTGGCTAAATATTTAGATATGAAGTTTTCGTATATTAGTAAATTGGTCAGTGTAGATTTATTTGAACAAAAGCCATGTTGGGAGGGAGTTATAATTTTTTTTTATGTTTGTGGATATTTTATGGGGGACAATTTTTTCAAAAAGCTTGGGTATCGATGATTGGATACATATTGGTCTATAATTTGTTACGTCCGTTTTGTCCCCTTTTTTAAAAATGGGTGTAAGAAAACTGTGTTTCCATGTATCAGGGAAACTTTTATCACTAACACCGCTGCCTGCAGCTAACTCGGACGTGATTTGCAATGGATCCGCTTCCATAATAGCCTTCAATTCTTCATTATCAACTTTGGTCTCCGGCCGTCCACGGGGCTTGTGCTGCAGGTCGAAATTTCCAGAACGAAAACGTTGGAACCAAAAACGCATTGTGTTTTCTTTTGCAGCACCGTCGCCATACACATCATTAATCCTTCGAGCCGTTTCTGCAGCACTGGTGCCACGGTGGAATTCGTACTCGTAAAGTTGCCAGTACGGCAAAACGCCAATTTCATATGTAAGGTCCTAATAAATAGGTACTAAGAAGTAATCTTATTTGTGTTATTCCTGCTTAATTTTTCTGAAAACGGAATTAAAAATCTTCAATAAAATTTTAATAATGTAAAGTGGCAATATTCCTTTTCAATTTCAACCGATCATCGCGAAGATAGTTGACGTGTTAAGTAATTTGATCAAAATCGTTTTAATTAAATTCGCCGCCCAACGCTCGGATTTACTCCAGCTTTGTTTCAATTCCTGTCCAATCCACACAATTTTAAAACAAGATAAAGCTTTTTGTGAAATGTTACTTTTCCTCCTCTCTACTGATTATCGACCAGATTTTATGATGACATTTAAATAAAAGGATGATTAATTCACGTTTAAAATGACAACCTTAAATTTACATTATGATTATCTTTCTTCCGTCTCGAACATTAATTATTTCTAGCCACATTTTAAAAATAATATTAATTACGATGATAAAGCCTACTGAGAAGAGATTTCTAGCTGTCCGCACAATATATATTTATAGAAAAAAGAAGGTCAAGTAGATATTAAACACTAAACAGAAAAACCATCAGATCTTTCTAATCCAAAGCCTCAGAAAAACCAATGAGCGTAACAATTTGTTCATAAAGACTTTCGATGTGATATGAAAAAGTTTCATCAATTTTTTCCGCAGTTAGGTTTATTATGCTACTTAATTACTAGAGACCTGAAAATTCACTTATGAGATAACGCGAAAATGTATGTATGTGAAATGCTCGAATTTTGCCATATTCGCAATTATCTTGCAACTGACGCAAATTTTTGATATTTTTCACGCAATTTTCTAATATTTTATCGCAATAAGTAATATTAAATTCCAGTACATTATTTGATTAAGTGAAGGTAAGGACATATTGGGCCCAAATGTACATATGTACAACGCATTAAATCGTATGGACAACTTAAAATTCATTTTCTGTGAAAATAGAAAATATATGAATTATAAGAAGTTATGTTAAATAACTGACTATTAATGACATAATGACTATCTATACGAAGAACTTGAATGGAACCTTTATAGAACTTGAATACCCCTGGGAAGCCAAGAAAAAGGCGCGAAAATTTGACTTCCCGAATTTTGTTTAAATATCCGTATAAATACGTAAATTAACTGATATTGTTATTTTTACATAAACCTGAATAGACTGAAAGGTGATTGATAATAAATAAATACCTTTATATGCATTTGAAAAAGGAACAAAAATGCTAAAACTCACGACTTTTCGGTTTTGACAGCGGTCTAAAATCACAAAAATTTTAGAGTTGCCACATGAATGAAATTTTTTACCGTACCTATAGGGATGTTGGTGCAAGCGATTTTGACCTTGTTTTCATACAGTTTCTGTAAACATAAGGGTCAAAATCGCATATAAAAAGTTTTTTTTTGAAATTTCATAGGGGACACCGGTGTCCCCTTGGCCTCCCAGGGGTTTTAAAAAATGCTGAAAAAATTGTTGTTGTTCATCATAACTTACCACTGATAGATTTAAAGTATTAAATATGCTGGTTTTAATTAAAAATAATATTTTTTGTGAGTAATATTTTATTTATTGTGCGTTTTTTTTATGGTTTAGTATTCGGTATTCGGCCGAATGGTTTGCAGTATTTGACCGAATACCGAATAGTAAAAAAGTGGCCGAATAGGCCGAATACCGAATGGTAGCCGAATATTCGTCGCATCTCTAGTTCTATAGTTCCATGGACTCAGGGCACTATTTTAACATTAAAAAATATTTTGGACAGTAAATTTTCCATGACCTGGAAGACGATACATTATAAAGATCTCGATAAATTAAAACGTCAACTCTGTCCTGGATTAGCGTCTCCGCTAAAAAGGCAAATAAAACGTTTTTTAAATCCGCAATGAGTTTAATATATTTTATTAAATCACAATATCAATGAATAGTATTGCAAAATAATATTCCGTAAACTTAAAAAAACGCTTTTCCTGGACAGTCTTTAATCAGAGTTCCTGGTTCAAGGCTTCTTTTCTCCTCTAGAAAGGTTTGATAGGAAATTCGTTACCGCTCTCTGGAACCGGAAGGCAACCCTCTCCGGGGAGGAAGGCTCTGTCGAGACAAATGAAGATGTGACTTCCGCTGCTTTTCTTTCCCTCCCAAACGCCACTGTTTGCCTCATTTCAAAAGATTTTCAAAGGGTTTAGTCTTTTTAAAATAAGTCAAGGATTTAGATTAAAACAGTCTTTTTTAATTTTTCATTTCCTCGGAAGTTGGAACTCAAGCATTCTGGAGACAGATGGTGTAATATTAAAATATTACAAAGTACCTACCTACTCAACTAACTAAAGTAACCAGCCATCCGTTTCCCCGCAGGGGTGGGCAGATACGACGGATCGCCACAGCTCTGTCTTCGCGCAAACTCCTTGCTTATTTCACATTCATACAACTAACTACTCGTACAAATTCTTCTGTTATTCAGATACGTGATATTGTCAGAATCATGTATCTGATTCACTTAATAATGAAATGTCTTTTTTGGGGATTCCGAACTTCTTCTGTTATATACCACGCTACCAGGCAGACGTGCAAACTCTAAACTTGTCCTACTCACGCAATGGAAATATGAATGAATCGAGGTGTTATCGGGATATTCGATAGATTTTGCATTCTTTAAATTTATTAGTTATTTATCTCCCAATGTAACAACAAACCGAGCAACAAGGGCAAGTTGTTTCACAGAATTTGAACAAATCATCAAATTACAAAGTTAAAACGATTGCGCTTTTCCTCATAAATTATACCTGCTTCCGAAAGTAGCCGCGCACTATAACTGCGACCGTGATAAATAAATCTTAGCAAATTCTGCTAGGCTTTAGGATACCGTTTTGCGTTTGCTGACCACCACTAAGGGTAAGGGTCTTGGTCTAGGCCAGAGGTCGGCAAAGTGCGGCTCTTTGGCCCGTTAAGTGCGGCTCTGGCACAAATGTCCAAGGACAAGCGCGCAAGACGCACGGATGGTATCCTTTTTGCTCGCTAAGAAAATAATTCTTCCATTTCATTTCAAAACAACCATTTTAAATATGAGGCAAGCATTTCTCAGCAGATTTCAGGAATTTAAAAACAGCAGAGCTGTTAGCATTCTTCAAACACCCTCTTAATGGTTCGATAACCGATTTGAAATTTTCTCCTTTTGGCTTGGTAACTTTGAAATACAATTGGTGGTTTTAAAAAAAACATGGAATTGTGAAGCTCTAAATTTGAACGTCTTTGTGTTGATTTGGAAATATTGGAGAAGAACAAATGTGAGCTTAGTTCACAACACAAGTGGTCTGCTTTGAAAGCTGGAGAAGGAAGACATGATCATCTTCAACGCTTGGAATAGTATTCCTGACTCTTATGATCAGCTGAAAAAAATCGCGTTTGCCGGTCTTTCCCTTTTCAGTTCTACATATTATGCGAACAATATTTTTGAGAAGTCAGTAAAGTTAACTCAGTTATTGATGAGAACCTGGAATCGAGCCTAAAATTAAGAATAACAACATACAAACCAAAAAGATGCAAGGACGTTGTTCGCGTTAAATATTTGTCCGTCATTGTCAAGATTTAAACTTATGGATTCCTTAATAACATATTATTTTTTATCAAAGAATAAAATCTTAATTAAGTACTAGCTTTTGTCCCCGGCTTCACACGCGCCACTCGCCCCCTTCTTGTAAGTGTTATTCCTTCCGTGAGTAAAAAGCGGATCACAGCACTTTTGGCCGATATTTTTCGCCGACATCTTTCACGCAACTATCTACAACGTGAGTTTACGTACTACAATGTTCCTGCGATGCTCGCTCTGGTTTGGAGACCCCCCTCTACCACTCAGTGCTGCCAACCCAAAAAAAAAACAAAAAAGTCCCGTTATGGTCACAGTACACTTACTCTCTGAACATCCCTTGTAAAATAAATGTTTTCTAAATGAATCAATAGATTTGGCTCCCAATTTTTTTTTTAATCTTTGTAATGTACATATTTGGCTGTTTGGCTAATAAGTTTGTCGACCCCTGGTCTAAGCGATCAGTTTGTATGTAACAATCGATTTCATTTGTGAAATGTAATTCATTCATTGTCGCCGAATATTCGGTACTTCGGCCTAGTCGAATATTCGGTATTCAGTGTTAGGCAAAATCGCTATTCATGGCATCTCTATATAGAACTCCAATTTGGGAAATAATGTACTGTAGCTGAAGGAAGTGGGGGGAGCGAGAAGAAGGTAATTGGGAAGAATTTGAACACTAACATAGCTAAAGCCATTTAAAGCAATGTTTTGATTCTGTACGGTCATCTCTCACCATGGCGATGATGGATACATTTTCACTCCGAAATGAGGTGCAAAAATTAGCATTTTTTGGTATAATACACGAGCATATTTATGTGTGAAAAAAATCAAAACCAAATCATTGTGATTTTTTGCCAATGCCGAGTTTTGAAACCGTTACTCCCTATTCCTAGGTCAAGATGCGGCGAAGGACGTCTAATATATTATTAATTTGTGAAAGACGTCTAACGTATATTAATTTATGTTCGTGATGTAAGACGTCTAATTTATTATTAACTAGCAGACCCGGCCACACGTTGCTGTGGCTAACGAAACACAACGCCATTACCCAACCTTTATAAAATCCATACCACCCGCTTGCCAGCTGTCCGCTGTCCGCTGCCTGAATTGAATATTTGAATTTCTCGGCTTTTCTCTACCATAATAAGCATGTATTATACATATAAACCTTCCTCTTGAATCACTCTATCTATTGGTTAAAACCGCATGAAAATCCGTTTCATAGCTTAAAAGATCTATGCGCACATACATTTTGAACGACTTCATTTTATACTATGTAATGAAATGATTTGTGTCTAAAACATCATATTATTAATTTATGTTCGTGATGTAAGACGTCTAATATATTATTAATTTGTGTGCCTGACGTAAGACGTCTAATATATTATTAATTTGTGTTCGTGATGTAAGTAAAATATATTATTAATTTGTATATGTGGCGTATCCAATCCTCTTCCTTTAGTTTCAGAGAAAATATTTATCACTATAGAAAAAATCATAGAAGAAAACCTAGTCACTATCGTCAAAAATACTAACGTTGGTTTTGTGTCTGGTTCAATGAACTCAAATTTGTCTTGAATTATTTTTTTTTAAATTGAAACTGATTGCGTCAAGAATTTTGAAAAGCGATAAAGTTCCTAGGTACTTACCTAAATACCTGTAATATAATATTTTAACGGATAAATTTTATTTGTTAATTTTTAAAATTTTAATTGATGTATATAACTAGAAGACATAGGTCTTTCTGACGTAGCTCTGAATCTATTCAAAGAATATCTCCAGAAAAGAAAACAGGTAACGAAAGTTGAAAGCTCAGAATCAGAACCGATAGAAAACAACCTTGGTGTTCCGCAAGGGTCGGTATTAGGTCCAATTCTATTTATAATTTACATAAATGATATTATCAAAACTATTAAACATTGCAAAATTAGACTGTTTATTATTGCAGACGATACCTTAATCTATATTTCGTGTGAAGATTACATAGAAGCAATTAACAAAATAAACGAAGACCTACAAAATATAGCAAAATGGCTGAAATTAAACAAGTTGAAACTAAACGTAAACAAAACAAAATATATGGAAATAGGCAATAAAACACGTAACACAGGGTTAAATTTGACAATTAATGGTGAAAAAATTGGATAAGTAAATGAAATCAAATACCTGGGTGTAATACTCGACTCAAAACTGACTTTCACAGCAAACTTTGAATATGTGCTAAAAAAGGTATCAAAAAAGGTAAATTTTCTTAGAAGACTAAGACTTAAATTAAATAGAAACACTACGGAGCTTATTTATAAAACTATCGTTGCTCCACATTTGGACTACTGCTCTGCGATGTTATATTTGGCCAATGAAGGAAATTTGAACAAACTAGAAGTTATACAAAACAAAGCTATGAGATGTATACTGGGGAAAGGCAAATACGCAAGGATTAATCAAATGAGAGAGGAGCTAAATTGGATTCCAATAAAAAAGAGACTACTATTTAATGTGTTAATTTTTGTGCGTAAAATTATGAAAAACCAGATGCCAAAATACTTTAAGGATGAAATTGTTTTTAATAGAGACATTCATAATTACGAAACAAGAAATACAAACAGAGTCCGATTGCCACAAATGAATAAATCAAAATCACAGAACTGCCTAATGTACAGAGGACTAAAGATGTATGATGAAATGCCTGAAAGTATGAAGAATGAAGTAAGAATGAATGTATTTAAAAAGAAATGTTATGCTTACTGTAAAAATATTTAAATTTATCAAATGAAATGTTACATTGTGCTTATTAGTTTATATTCATGTAGTATAAACTAACTCAATAAACTTAAAAAAAAAAAAAAAAAATCAAGAATTCAGACAAGCGATATCTATCTATAACATTGTTTAACAGAAAATTATTTTAATCCTGAATATGAAATATGTATTTCTTTTGGTTAATATTCGAAGGGTTAACCTTGTCAAGAAAATTAATTCAGACTTCGATAGTCTATAATAACAGTCGAAATTACTTAAATCTGTTGTTAAATTTGGTAGCGAGAGATAATTTCTAATAATATCAATCCCCAAAGCAAATTTCTTACAAAAGCATCCATTGAGATGAATGTTCGTTTGACCTCCCTCCTCAAAAGGATGACCCTGAACATAATGGGCCGGTTAATGACCCCATAAATTGGGGACCAAACCTTTCTAATAGATCAGTGATTCCTTTATAATGGTTGTGTGCTCAATATATGGTCAAATTGGGGTTTCATAGATGGTTAACCACCTTTCATGCCTAATATAATAACCTACCAAGATAAAGGACAAAATTATATATGTTTTTAGAAGGGTAACAGAATAAAAACAACATAACATCCTTATTATGCACGCTTGAAGTTAATAAAGAACTTTCTGACTCAAATTTAGATACACCAAACTAAAAAAAGGGTAAGTTATTTATACGTTCTTCCCTTTCTTTATTTTATAAATATCGATAGCCGAATTTTGATATGCTGTAAAGGACAAAATATCCAAAAATGAGTTAAATTTCTCTTTTTTTCTCCGTTTTTATTTCTCTTTTAATCTATTTCGTCGAAATAGTATTTAGTATTTCAAATTTCCGCTATCGATATGCAAATGTACTGTTTTGTGATTGTTATTTTTCATGGAACCATTCCAGAGTTTTTGTGATATTACGGTATTTTTCATTTAAGATTTTACATCGGTGCTTCACTTATGTCGGATGATAATTAATGAAGAGGTACTGGTCAATCTTGAACGTTCTTTTATATACATGTAGTTGTGCCTTTAGCATGCTTTCTTTCTCATGCAAGAAGACAGTCGCAAATTCGTTACAATTAAGAAAATAGCGAATATTATTCTAACTTCAATTTATTTTCAGTGGAAGATACTCATAAAAGATATTCCGCCGTCATACATGAAATTTATTTGAAGATGTATAAAACATTTTTTGCAGAGGTTACTATGGGCAGATTAATTGTATCTTTTATATCTGTACTTCACTTAAAGTTCGTTCTTTCAACTTTTTTAGGAAAATGAGTTGCGTGAGGCTTTTTCTTAGTGTATAAATATATACACCGAGATATAAAGTCGGTTATTCTACGAATAAGAAGTTAAATAAGGCCAACTTAAAAAGTTGGACAATGTCGTAATATTCTGAAGTAAAATTTAGCCATAAGTCACCTTTGTTCTTAATTGCCCAAACGACTATTTTAGTTTTTGTTCAATATCCACTTTAAAATTAAAAATAAAGTATAAATGGAAATAGCTTTACTTCAGATGAAACCATACTAAATAATGAAAAATCAAAAGTTTTTGTTTTGAAAATTTGATGGCTTAGAAGTATTATAGATGCTTTAATTAAATACTGTGTGTAGAACACACCTTGGCCCTTAAAAATATCGGTCATTTTTTTTTATAAGTCTTTTAATACGCCTATAAAAAATAAAGTATAAGGCCTATAAAAAACACTTTCAAGTCCAAACTCTCCAATTTATAAACCCCTTTTCGGATTTTGTTTTATTGTATAATGTGGCAAATTATTGTTTCTTTTATAATAATCGCAAAAAAAATGATATTTATGCCCGAACGTTTCATTGAAATAATGAAAGAAAACCTTCTCCTCCTGTAAAATTTCCTAATGGTCGTTTGGATAATTAAGAAGTAAGTAATAGAATACGACCTTTTTAAACTTGAATATTCAAAGGTGATATTTTAATTTGAACCAAGATGTATATTTAATCGTCGTTAAATGCCAATAAAGATTTTTTTTTACAATAACCGTTCTGCTGAACAATTTTAGAAATTCAATAAATCTCGTATTTATGTGAAAAACTTCTGAGTGGTAGATATTTAAGGTTTATTTTTATCATAGACGGAAAACTTGATTATGTATTTTTTAATGATTTGCGCAGTCCAGGTGCACACGAGCGAATTAGATACATATTTTTAAAAAATCGCCCCAATGTCGCGTCGCCATGTGTGCACGTGCACACCTCATCATGGTTCCGTGCGTCTTCATCCCCCGACAAATTATTCCCGACAAAATATCCTACGGAGAAAACATCCCCCACAAAATATCCATTAAGAGCGTTTAACCAGCCAGAGGACGAAAATCCACATTTCGTCGAAAGTTGTTCTTACGATCGTGCAGGGCGGTTACAACGAGAAAGATTAATTATTCTCCGTACCAGCTTTTTAAAATTATAACTCAATATCGATTTTATTTCATTCCAAATTTGCTCTAATTTATAGCTACGAGTACTTCCAAAAATGCTGAAAGGCGTGATGATAAAACTATTAAAATAATGTACTTTTTGTAATTATTTTATGATATTAAGTATTTATCATTTTTTAATAATGTCTAAGTTAAATAAAAATGTAAAAAAAATCTGAAATATGTTAGTTTGTAAGTGCGCAAATAAATACACAAACGGACCAATTTTCGTCAAGAGGCACATGTACGTATATATTTTTTAATGATTTTTATTTAAACTAAAATTAAAATTCTAAAACATGCGATACCCAGATAATGTATTGATGTATTTTACTGCATGATTATATCATTTGAAATGGGTGTGGTATAATACAAAATCTTTTTTGAAAATATAACCTTATTATACTAAAAATAAACATTTTTCTCACAATTTAAACCATGCGAATGCTAGATAAAAGAACAATCTTTCGAAATTCATTTATATTTTTTTGTGGAAAAGAGTCAATACGTCTAAAATCTGATTTAAAAATGCTATATTTCTGGTTTTCTCTGGTAATACCCTCTTAAAACCTAACCTAACCTAACAAAAAAGGAATTCAGCGTAGGGAAGATATATTTTGTCCTATTTGAGATATTATGTCTTTTGTTTTTTTTTTACATTAGCTCCACACCAGTAGCGGCCGCTGCCCTGATAATGTGGTGGTTCACTGACAATCCGTACCTTCTTATGACAAAAAAAATTATTAATTAGGAATTTTTAATAATTAATTTATTTTCAAACTGTTATATTCAACACTGGTTGCACTCATTTTTGTAATAAAATTAAATATTAATAAATTAGGTTATTTATATTTAATATAATCAATACAAAAAGACAAAACAATGACAATTATCACATCACGGGTTAAGCGCGCGCCGCCTGACTGCACCAGACGCAAACTGATCTAACTGTTCTAACATATGTAAGTGTACAGTCTAGCGGCGCGCGCTTAACCCGTGATGTGATAATTGTCATTGTTTTGTTTTTTTGTATTGATTATATTAAATATCAATAACCTAATTTATTGATATTTAATTTTAACACGTCCCTTAACACCCTGTATGATCTTCGCCGAAATTCGATTGTATTCGTGTCACCTCGAGTCATGGTTCATGGCCAATCGGTAAACTTCGGCAAGGATCGGAATATGTTGGGTGGGTTGCACACTGATTGAAGCCAAATTCTGGTACAAATAGCGAAATCGACGCGCTTTCGATGTTGTAAATATTCCATACGAAAACATGATTTCGTTCGTTTGCAAACCGAATGCACACCAATGCGGCCGATACGAGGACGCTCGGCGGCCGCGCTATGGGAGATTAAAAGCATTCTCATTATATTGGTAACTAATATTTTGAAATGATTAGAGATTCTATAGATTTTAATTAGAGAAATTAAATTAGAGATTTTATAGTCTTAGTAAGTAAATAAAGTAAATTTAGACATTAAATTTGCCAGTGCTGCACACAAACACACTGTGCGACCAGCCGCCCTTGCTCCACACAGGTCCTGAGGAAAATAATTCCCCTCAAGGCCTAGGTCATCTTTGGGTATGCTGAGTGGAGAGTCTTTTTAGAGAAAGAAAGGAGAGGAAGTTGTGGGAAGGAAAAAGATAAGAGGGGTGGGTAGGAATCTGGGGGTAAGCGTGTTGAGGAGTGACGGACGTAGAATCAATCCCCCACTGCGGATAAGGCAATGTTCTGAGAATCCTGCTGGAGAGGTCTACAAGTCTTCCTAAATCAGTCTCTCCCGATCCAGCCTGCCACGCAGTTGGTGGGCAGACGCATCCGCCGCCAAGATTCGGACAAACCTCACCCCATGAACCCGGGCACCCCTGCTAAGTCATCATATGTAGCGAACCACTTGGGGTGATTTATGGCAGAGGTGTTAGTAATCCAAAAAATGGTTCCAGGGGGCGCGGTGCCCATACCCGCCTCCCAAATTGAGACGTACAGTATATCCTACAATAAAACAAATACAATTACTTGTATTGTAGTATTGAATACAGTGTTCGAAATTTCTTACACGGTAATAGATTTTGTCATATTGTGTTGTTAAAACACGATAAAAAACCATTGCAATCAATTCTGTGGATTTTGCTCGTTAGTGTACAATGCGTGTTCGACTCATGTTATTATTTGATAAGAGATGTTTTTTGGCGACTGTACGCATCGACATTTTATCAGATTAAGTAGCACGTACTAGTAGTAGGCTTTGGGCGGAAAACAAAAAGCCTTTTCGCAGGCAAAAATCAACAAGTTTATTTATTTCGCAAATAACGCTGGCGGAGCACATTTTGATATAACGAACGTCTTTCCTAAACAAAACATAACAAGGTAATAATACTATGTATTTATGACTGAAAACATTGTTTCCATTTGTATGTTTTGCAAATGTATATTTGAGCGTATTATTAACTCGATGTGGAGAAATGTGAATTTCGTCAGGGTAAAGTATTATAATACGCGAAACCAAAATAATATTCCACATATTTCGGAGAGACACATATTACATCAATAAATTTGTTCTAGGAAATAAAATAGGCTGAGAGAGTTTACTATGTTTGTTGGAGACAAATTGAAATATTGAAAAGTGTTTTTCATTGCTGAAATCTTGCATACAGATTAATAAAGCTCGTCTAAAGATCTTGTTAAAAGCATTTTTAATCAGTTGTTATGTTTTTTACAAGAATTATTGTATTTTGGATAAGTCTTACAAAACTCAGTACCTCCATCATATTAATATGAGCCGTATTATCAGTGCTGCCAAAACTATTTGAAAAATTGATTTGTGACAAATTAAGTCACCAGATTGCTCCATTAATTTGAGAAAATTAACACTATTTCCTTCCAAAGAAATCAACAATTACAAATCTGCTTAATTTTTACGGTTGGTAGCCACCGGTTTAGACTCGAGGCACCAAACAGATGTAGTTTACAGCGTCTTTGCCAAAGCATTTGACCGTTAACCATTATATCCTTCTAAAGAAAATGTTAGGCTTCGACCTACCAACACTGAACTTTTTCTCATCGTATTTAAAATCCAGAAGCCAATTAGTTTCGGTAAATGGACATTGGACATAACTCAAAAAATTTTCCAGCGAAATCTGGAATCCTTAAGGGTCTAACATCGGACCTATGTTGTTTCTAATTCTAATAGAGTGCATCTAAAAACATGTTAGGAACAGCAAATGTCTACTATTTACAGATGACCTTAAAATTCTGATGGAAATAAGCTCCCAAAAAATTGTCTATCTGAATGGTCGTTGACAAATAAATTAGATTTCAACAGAAAAAAATGTTTCACAACGTCCTTCACTCGTTCTCAAAATACTACAGTTTACAATTATACGCTACGTTTGGTGACTTAGCGGGAGTTTCCGGGTTCATGGGGTGAGGTCTGTCTAGATCTTGGCGGTGAATGCAACCGCATGCCGTGTCGGATCTGGAGGGACTGGTTGAGGGACACCTAACCTAAATCACTCCAGAAAATTACCTCCTTGGAAAACACAACAAATATAATATACTTAAGACGAAACCGGGCGGCGTTTTTCCCACATAAACGTATTCCCCAATTTCCTCTCTGGATTTTGATACTGGTGCAAATGTTTTTGAATACAATATAGAAATCGACCACTATCGTTTCGATACGTTTTGTTTTTTGATGAATTACTTCTTATAGTAGTTAGGACCCTCCAAAATTCGTTAAAATTACCTGGTTTGAACAACGTCATTGGTTTGAACGCCATCAACAGACGTTCAGTATATAAACTAACATATTTAAAAAAAAAAACAGAACATTTTCTTCTAACTAAGATAGTAAAAAGAATCTTACAAATCGGTCCAATTTTGAAGGAGAAAAGTCAATCAGTCTAAAGTGCAGTTGTCCCTTTCGCTCAATATTCGGGGGTGTAAAATCGACAGTTACGGCAACAGATGGACAAAAAAACTGTTATTCGAATTTCTCGGTGACCGACTTTCCTCTTAGTGTAATAAAAATTCAACCCCACTCACACAGCTATTTATCGGACTTGGGTAACTTTTTTCAACAGCATTTTACACTGGAGTATATCAATCAAATAAAACCGTAAAAGTTACATTAATGATCCTAAACCACAACTCGACTGTCGTGAAAATGAAATTTGCAGTGAAACTAAATGCCATCCACGTAACACTACCATTTTGCTCGCAACTCGTAAGCGAACACCTGAAAAGTTTTACATCCCTGTGATTGATTTCCGATTCTATTTGCTTCACAGAAGAGAAGTTTTGCTTATAAATAAATTCGTCTTTAAGGGCCCGCAACCCGGATTTGTACCGATTTATTACATATTTCCCTTAAACACGGTAAGTTTTAAAGCCCTTAATAAAATATATGTTATTCTTGAAGATAATATCTAGACTTTGCTTGCGCCGAAACGCAAATTTTATAAAATTCCCTCGATAGAAAAAAATCGCAAAGTATGCTCCAAAAGTTTTTATTAACACGTTTGTTTCAGTTATTTTACAAGTTATTTATGTTTGAAAAAATTCACAGTGTTTCTTTAAATGCTGTTTAAGATAATGCCCGCGAGATTTTTGCTCTATTTTAAACGAGTCGTGTTTTATTAAACATTTTCGCAATTTTCGAATCGATTTTTTTGCTGTAAATGTTAGCGCTCTCCTCTAACATTCGTCATTTCGTATCTCTCCATCTTCTTCTTTTCGGGCCCGGTTGCAGAGACTCAAGCTTTCCGGTCATTTAATCCAAGCGATCGCATTTATCGGAATACTGCTGACGGTCGGACAACAACCCTTCAATTTTACTTAATTTTTGTAAGAATATTAAAACTTTACATTGCGACAGTGTGTCGATTATAGGAACTAAACATCTTCGTCTTCATCTAATGGTAATAGTGATAGACTGTGTTGTGATTTTCACAGATAACTTGGCGCGCTCACTGTGATTCCAAAGGATATTTTTCCGGCATTTATTACACGTTAGCCACTTTGCGGCTGAATACCGTCGTGTCGTGTGGACAGGAAGTACGATGCGTGAACTATTTAGCGAATCAATGTATAACTAACGAATAGCAAGAGAAAGTTGATATTAATTTGTAATAGATCGCTACGCTTGTATATTCTTGAACGGGGTTGACGTCACACCGAGCAAATTGGTGACGGCCGTCAGTATTCTAACTCGCAAACTACACGAGCGGTTCTCCCGCCGCGGGAGCTCGCGGTTCACAGGCGGGAGAAATTCGCCCGCCACATGCAGCGGGTCTCCCGCCGCGGGAAACCGCCAAGTTCAAACTACACGGGCGGTTTCCCGCGATTGCATCATTTCATGCGAGAGAATGTTGTTGATCGGTAGTGCGCGTAAAGGATCGGGCGGTTTCCCGCGGCGGTAGAACCGCTCGTGTAGCTTGGCGGAAAACCGCCACCCGTGTAGTTTGATATGTGCTGCCAGCTTTCTCGAGCGGTTTCCCGCGGCGGGAGAACCGCTCGTGTAGTTTAGGCCTAAGTCATAATGACGCTGTAGCCCTTGTTCAGAATATGCAGTTTTAGATCGTTTTGAAAATCAATAATCATGAATAAAAATTAAAAATACTAAAATTATTTAATTTAATTATTTTATTTTATTTAATTTTTTTTGGAATCACTACACTTGTATGCAATACCTATGTGGAAACCAGTAAATGGTTCAATTATTGTAACTCAATTACTATATGCTGTTATTAATGTGAACTTTTGGTATCCCAAATAAATAAAATAAAATAAAAAATATAATTTTAGTACCATATTCAAAATCGCAAACACAAACTTTAAATCTTCCACACATTTTTTCCACACGGTGTTTAGAGTTTGTAAAAACACATAACATATAATATATCAGGTCCTTGCATACAAAATTGGTGATTTGCCGTACTGCAACTTTGATCTCAAATATCTTCTCTTTAGTTAGAAATTCCAAATTCAAATTTATACAGCTATTTACTCATGTATTTGTGTTTCGAAAATTATTATTCATTTGTTTTTTCCTTAATTGTTTTTTTTCTTTGCGTCACTTAGTTTACAAACATACATAAACAAACATATTATTAACATACCTACAAGTTTATTTCTATACCATTTATAATTTAGAAACTTTCTCTTTTATTGTAATGCACTATCTTTCCTTAAATTTATCTGTATACCTACCTTTCATATAATGTTAACTAGTTATATTTTTATAGTTTATATTTTTTATTTAAAAACTGTCTCTGTATTATAACTTGTCATGTAAAAGCCCATCAGGGCGTTGAAAATTAATAAATAAAATTAATAAAAAAAATAAAAAAATGGAAAACTTGAAATATCGCGTTATTTACGAGTGCGAGTTCCACCGTGGCACTAGTGATTAATGATGTGTATGGCGACGGTGCCGCAAAAGAAAACACAGTGCGTTTTTGGTTCCAACGTTTTCGTTCTGGAAATTTCGACCTGCAGAACAAGTCACGTGGAAGGCTATTGTGGAAGCGGATCCATCGCAAACCACGTCCGAGCTAGCTGCAGGCTGCGGTGTTAGTGATAAAACTGTTTAAATCCACTTGAAGCAAATTGGGAAGGTGAAAAAGCTTGAAAGGTACCCACCTGAATTGAGTGAAGCAAATCAACAAACGCGCGTTAGAACGCTAGACCACAGACTGCACAACAGACGGCTACCAAATGAGAGGAGCTTCAATTGGAATGTCTAAGACATCCACCGTACTCTCCGGACCTTGCCCCAACAGATTACCATTTTTTTTCGAAATTTGGATAACTTCTTGCAAGGGAAAAAATTCAACTCCGATGGGGCAGTCCAAACCGCCTTCAAAGATTTTATTGATTCCCGTCCGAATGTTTTTTTTAGTAAAGGGATCGATGAACTACCTATGAGATGGCAAAAGTGCATAGATAGCAATGGTACATACTTTGATTAAATAAATATATTATATTTAAAAAAACGACTTTATGTTCCTCTCATACAATACGCCAATTTCATATATAAGGACCTAATACTAGATTTTTCCCGCAGCTTCGCTCGCATGGTATTAGTGGGATTCCCACTCCGCCTCCTCCGCCTTCCCTCTCCCCACTCCACTCCCCCCTATACCCTAGCCCCCTTACCCCCACCGCCTCCCCTTCTCCCCACCCCCCTCACCCCCTCGCACTTCCTCTCCCCAGCTCCCCTTCCCCCACTACCCCTCCCCCCCCACCTTCATTAATTCCCTGTACATTCAATTTTCAAACTTCTTGCGTGCCATCTATTGCAATTTTTTTTACAAATTTCACAATTCCAGAGCTCACCAGTACTTTTATACGAAAAAAAGAATTATCCAATTTGGTGTAATAGTTCGGAAGTTATGCGTGTACATATACATTTCGGCGATTCATTTTTAGAGATATATATTAACTACGATGCCAACATCGTTTCCAAGGCAACAATTTGTTTTGCTTTCTTCTGACGTTTAATAATAATAATAACTCGATTTTGTTAGGGACAGAAAACGATTGATAAATAATTTAATAAGGCTCGAGCTTATTCATAATGCCAGAGCTTAATATTACATACAGCCTATATTACTTGCAAATAATGTAGCTTTCTATCAGTGAAAGAATTTTTATAGTGCATTCAGTATTTTTTGCGTGAAAGAGTAACAAACATACATCCATACATCTTACATCCATACATCCATAAAAACTTTTGCCTTTATAATATTATTAATTATTAGTTAATAGTATTAGTAGCAACTGAGATTTTCATCAAAACAAGGAACTCAAGGTTTTGTATTACATTGTTATAGATATGTTTTGTAATTTCCCGAGACAGACGAAAGCTGTATAGCCATTTTCATGAAGATTACATATTGAGTTATTCGATGGCATACTGAGAAGCAAGCTGGAGTATGCGAGCGATGTTTGGGCACCGTACCACCAGAAGTACATTGATATGTTAGAGCAAATCCAGAAGAAATTCCTCAGGTATATTTATATGCGGAAGCATGGAACCTATCCAAGGTTCATGCACCATATTGACTTACTTGAGGAAACTGATTCTGTGAGCCTAGAAACTAGAAGGAAAGCAAGTCTTGCTATTCTGTCTTTCAAAATTTGGAACAATTTCATCAATAACCCATTTCTCTTGGGATGCTATGATTTATATGTACCAGACCACTACAGCCGAAGTCGACATCATGACTTATTTAAAGTACCGAACGGCAGAACAGACGTCTTGGCAAAGCATAGCATGACGAGAGGAGTGGTGCTGTTAAATGGAATTGCAAACCATTTGGATGTAAGTGACTGTTCTTTATATGCCTTAAAAACATTATTGAAGAGTCACTTGCCTAAATGCTGATAGGGTAACTAAATTATACTGTAATTGGAATTATTCTGTTATACAATAATAATAAAAAATAAAATAAAAATAAAATAAAATAAACAATGATTAGACCTGAATTAATCCTTAAAGTCCGAGTTTATTTAGCACAGCCTTCAGCAACCTCTCAAGTAAAAAAAAAACAGACTTTCAGAATATTTAACTATACCATTTACAGGTAAAAAAAAATGGTTCAAAGTCATCTTATTTTTCTATTTTTTTTCTACAGGCGTAGCGCTTCCGCTAAAATAATGGTTAAAAGCCTTTGAAGGCTTTGAACACGTAGAATTTCCTTCAAGTCGATAATGCAGTTTTTTTACGGTGAAGAGCCTTTTCGTGCTAAAACCTAATGCACGTGATTAGTGAGCAGAGTAATCCACAGCGAACACAAACATTTTAAACTCACATGAATTAATAAAATTCCTTTATTATGCTGTTTTTGGTTATTTTCTGGTTTAAATGCGCTGTTGATTGCAACGCTATCTATCTACGTTGAAGAGCTGGGTTTTCATATCAAATTCTCTGCATTATTCTGGTCGCATCAAAGTGTTACATTCTAACTTGCAGCGACATAAACTGAATCAAAACATTACACTAAGCCCCATCTGACAGCTGTTGCGCCTGTTACTGAAGGTAAACTGGAATCAGTGCTTGTATGGCATAACAAATGAACATAATCCTTTATTACTAAAATTCCTTTGTCACAATCACTGGTTATATCCATATTCAATATACGTACATAACGGTTGTGTTTAACATTTCGTGTTTAGTACTTACTGACTAAAAACATTTATTTATTTATTTGAGACACAAACAGGACATTTATAAAACAGCATTAATAATCAATAACATTAATTATCATCAATAAGTAACCTGAATGAAAAATATTATAACTTAAATATTTTCATGTAGAACATAGCGCATCAAACGCCGACTGTATAATTAAATATAGAACAATTAATAAATCGTTAAATAAAACCATATTATGCATACATACATACATATAATAATAATACTAATAGCCCTTATTCAGACAGTAAATTACATTACATTTTTTTATTTTTTTTTTATATACATATATTTTTAGCATGTAATTATTAACCCCACTTAGTACGCCTGTATCGGGGTTAATAATTTCACAATTTAATCAAAATAATACACGCAAATATCGATCATGCAAAACAGTTAAGTAAAATCAAAATAATAAAATTTAAAAATAAAACGATAAACAGAGAAAATAATAAGTGATAAAGTATATGAATTAACAACAAAGTGTTGAGAGATCAGACAAAATGTTATCATTCATTATATCATTAGTTCATACCATTTTCAACAATAGATAAAATTTAAAAAAATATATGTAATATAGGTTTTTTTTAAATATGTGTAAAAAATATGAAAAAAAAATATTTATAATATATTTATAACACTTATCGTGCATCGACTCCCTGTCTGTATGTCACTAATTGACAAAGGCCTCCTCCAACTGTCGCCATTTCTCTCTATAATTGGCTACTCTTGTCTATGTACCACCTGCTACGGCTTTGATGTCGTCAACCCACCGTCTAAATGGTGTACCTCGTTTTCTCTTCTTGTCACTTGTGAACCAATGATAAAAATAATAATAATAATGATAGAATAAAAATTGAAACCATAAAAACAAACAAGAACAAAAGACGTCATAAAAATAATAAAAAAAGCTAAAGTGGAAGTGGTCAGGCCACACAATCAGAGGAAGTGAAAAATGGTAAAAATTATTCATGAATTGGTTCACATACATACATATAGGAACATATAAATAATAACTATTACTATTTAGCCAAAAGGACAACATTTACCCATTGTCCATAATCTTTTCGATTCCTGGAATGTCACGACAAACGAGATGGAGTTTTCGTGTAGAACCCATTGTAACTCAATTCCAAGGCATCAAATAAGGTAAAGTGGGCTTACAGTGAAAAGCTTTAGCAAACATTTGACCCGCTTGCTATCCGTGATATTTTCAGCCTTTAATTTTTTAGACTTATTCTCCATACGTATTGGAACAATCTGTAGCCATATCCAGACATTATAATGTTGAAGAAATAGTGACAGCTGTATAGCCATTTTCATGAATATCACATCACAATGACCAGACCTGAATTAATATCTCAAGTCCATGTTTATTTAGCACAGCCTTATGCGAACTTTCATATAACTATACCATTTACAGGTAAAGTATAGTTTAAAGACATCTCGTTTTTCTATTTTTTCCCACAGGAGTAGGAAACTTATTTTCTATGAGACTTTTTCTCGAACACGTATTGGAACAATCTGTAGCCATATCCAGACATTATCATATTGTTTTTAATAACGGGTAACAAAATAGCACTCTCAAAAAATGTGAAGTGAGCAGCATTTAGTACCTTACCAATAGTGGTAAAAAACGGGTCTTAAAAAATGTATTATCTACTAAAACTGTTAAACACTGGATAATAAAAACTAAGGTTAAAAATGGGTTTTAAGAAAAAGGTCTCTCTTTTTATCTACTAAAAATCTTAAAGTCTTGGTTAAAAAACTAAGTTTAAAATCAGGCCTATAAAAATGTATTATATACTAAAAATGTTAAGCTCTGGATTTAAAAAAATTAAGTTAAAAACGGGTCTAAAAATGTATTATCTACTAAAAATATTTAATAATATTTATTGTCATCAAGTTTAATTTGTAGAACTCATTTAAGAGCGTTTAACCAGCCAGCGGCCGAAAATCCACATTTCGTCGAAAGTTGTTCTTACGATCGTGCAGGGCGGTTACAATGAGAAAGATTAATTATTCACCGTACCAGCGTTTTTAAAATTATAACTCAATATCGAATTTATTTCATTCCAAATTTGCTTTAATTTATACCTGCATCCAAAAATGCTGAAAGGCGTGATGATAAAACTATTAAAATAATGTACTTTTTGTGATTATTTTTTGATTATGAGTATTTATCATTTTTCGAAAATGTCTAAGTTAAATAAGAATGTAAAAAAAATCTGAAATATATTAGTTTGTAAGTGCACAAATAAATGCACAAACGGACCAATTTTCGTCAAGAAACACATGTACGAATATATTTTTTAATGATTTTATTTAAACTAAAATTAAAATTCCAAAACATGCGATACCCAGATAATGTATTGATTTATTTTATTGCATGATTACATGATTTGAAATAGGTGTGGTATAATAAAAAATCTTATTTGAAAATTTAACAAATCTGCCAACGACCCATGGTGTAACCTTATTATACTAAAAACAATCATTTTTTCTAAAAATTTAAAACACGCGAATGCTAGATAAAAGAACAATCTTTCAAAATCCATTTATATTTTTTTATGGAAAAGAGTCAATACGTCTAAAATCTGATTTAAAAATGACATATTTCTGGTTTTCTCTGGTAATACCATTTTAAGTAGTGATTTATTTTTTATGTATTACGCCGCGCTACCTCCTTTAGCCAGACATAATATGCACACATCTGCCCTGATGTGAAATCATACCAAAGCCAAACATCACCCCCAATATAAATCACTATAATACTTTTGGACGTGAAAATCAAAAATTTGACTACATTTTTATTTAAGTTTTTTCTTTCACACATTGAATAATATCATTATTCAATTTAAACAAGTTTTGACAGCTATTCAGTAGGTGCCTATTCTATAATGCCTTCAGAAGGTATTATAGAACTAAGGTTAGGCTACTTACAGCCGAAATAATTATATTGTTTTTGTATAGGTACTTATTGTGAAAAAATAAATGTTTTATTTGGTTTTACTTTCGATGACTTAGGGGTTTCTTTTTTCCCTGCATAATTATTATATTAACTTGCATTTGCGTTTTATGTTCTGTAAAATATAATAGTAATGTGCTAATTTAATAATAATAATGCTGAAAAAATAAGAAAATACACAAATTTAGGAAATTTGATTAAAAGAATTTGGCATTCTCAGAATATAAAAATATTGCCATTTGTTATTTCGGCTACTGGCATTATACCTAGGTCTCTCATTCAAAATTTAGGCATATTAGATTTGTCAAAGAATTTATATATAAAAATGCCAAAATCAGTCATTTTAAATACATGTAGGATTACAAAAGATTTTTTAAATATTAATATTGAGGGATCAGTAGAATTTATAGGCTCAATTAGGAATTCAACAGAGCCGAACCCTCTGATATGAAAATATCTGGAGTCGGTGAATTATTTTCCCATTTGGTCTCTGGTAGGTTGACATGTTGTTCTTGTATTGTTTTGTATTTATAATACTTATATAGTGCAATTGCATAGCGTGAATTGACTAGATGATCATTTGGGAAGTGTGTGAAAGGGTTTAGTTTTTCCTGTGGGGAAAATTTAACCCGGACATTTAAATCTGGTGCGTGAATAATAATAATTGAACTTGGCTTAAACATTTTTAGAAGTTTTTGTTCATATAAAGCGGATAATGTGTGATGTGACATTATTAATCAATATATATTATAAAAGAAAGTCCAAAAAAACGTGCGGAACCCAAAAACTCAGAAACGAGTGCAAGTACTATCAAGAGAGTTATACGGTATGGTAGATCTCTATCCGCCCTAGGGAATAAGGGTATTCGTTTTTACCTGAAAGGCCTGCTTTTGAAGATATAAGGGCTGAAAGTTCTAAGAAAACTCTAGAAATTTCAAGAAGAGTCTAGAAGGTTCCGAAAAGTTCTATAAGGTTTGATAAAGCTGTAGAAAGTTCTGGAAGGAGTGCCGGAGTTTGACCATAAGTCCAGAAGGTTTTGAATGTTCTTGAAGATTTGCTAAAGCTGTACAAAGTTCTGAAAGGAGTGGCGGAGTATGACGGTAAGTCCAGAAGGTTTCGAAATGTTTAGAAGGTTCTAGAAAATTCTGGAATGAGTGGCGGAGTATGTCGGTGAGTCTAGAAGGTTCCGGAAAGTTCTATAAGGTTCGATAAATCTGTAAAAATTCTGAAAGGAGTGCCGGAGTTTGACCGTGAGTCCAGAAGGTTTTGAATGTTCCAGAAGATTTGAAAAAGCTGTAAAAAGTTCTAAAAGAAGTGACGGAGTTGTCAACGAGCCTAGAAGGTTCCGGAATGTTCTATAAGATTTGATAAAGCTATATAAAGTTTTGGAAGGAGTGGCGGAGTATGTCGGTGAGTCTAAAAGGTTCGATAAAGTTGTAGAAATTTCTGGAAAGAGTGGCGAGGTATATCGGTGATTCTAGAAGGTTCCGGAAAGTTTTATAAGGTTCGATAAATCTGTAAAAATTCTGGAAGGAGTGGCGGAGTTTGACCGTGAGTCCAGAAGGTTTTGAATGTTCCAGAAGATTTGAAAAAGCTGTACAAAATTTTGAAAAGAGTGGCGGAATATGTCGGTAAGTCCAGAAGGTTCCGAAATGTTTTAGAAGGTTCGATAAGCTGTAGAAAATTCTGGAAGGAATGGCGGAGTATGTCGGTGAGTCTAGAAGGTTCCGGAAAGTTCTATAAGGTTCGATAAAGCTGTACAAAGTTCTGAAAGGAGTGGCGGAGTATGTCGGTAAGTCCAGAAGGTTCCGAAATGTTTTAGAAGGTTTGATAAGCTGTAGAAAATTCTGGAAGGAGTGGCGGAGTATGTCGGTGAGTCTAGAAGGTTCCGGAAAGTTCTGTTAGGTTTGATAAAGCTGTAGAAAGTTCTGAAAAGAGTGCCGGAGTTTGACCATGAGTCCAGAAGGTTTTAAATGTTCGATAAAGCTGTACGAAGTTCTGAAAGGAGTGGCGGAGTATGTCGGTGAGTCTAGAAGGTTCGATAAATTTGTAGAAAATTCTGGAAAGAGTGGCGGAGTACATCGGTAATTCTAGAAGGTTCCGGAAAGTTCTATAAGGTTCGATAAAGCTGTAAAAATTTCTGGAAGGAGTGGCGGATGTATGTCGGTGAGTCTAAAAGGTTCCGAAAAGTTTTAGAAGGCTTGATATTAAACCTAGAAAGAAAGCATGTCGATGAGTTGAGATGGTTCCGGAAAGTTCTATAAGGTTCAATAAAGACAAATTCTAGAAGGAGTGGCAGAGTATATCGGTGAGTCTAGAAAATTCCGGAAAATTTTGATATTGTAGCAAGTTCTGGAAGGAGTGGTAGAGTGGCAAAGTTCTATAAGGTTTGATAAAGCTGTAGAAAGTTCTGAAAGGAGTGCCGGAGTTTGATCATGAGTCCAGAAGGTTTTGAATGTTCTAGAAGATTTGATAAAGCTGTACAAAGTTCTGAAAGGAGTGGCGGAGTATGACGGTAAGTCCAGAAGGTTCCGAAATGTTTAGAAGGTTCGATAAGCTGTAGAAAATTCTGGAATGAGTGGCGGAGTATGTCGGTGAGTCTAGAAGGTTCCGGAAAGTTCTATAAGGTTCGAATAAATCTGTAAAAATTCTGGAAGGAGTCCTCGAGTTTGACCGTGAGTCCAGAAGATTTTGATGTTCCAGAAGATTTGATAAAGCTGTACAAAGTTCTGAAAGGAGTGGCGGAGTATGTTGGTAAGTACAGAAGGTTCCGAAATGTTTTAGAAGGTTCGGTAAGCTGTAGAAAATTCTGGAATGAGTGGCGGAGTATGTCGGTGAGTCTAGAAGGTTCCCGAAAGTTTTATAAGGTTCGAATAAATCTATAAAAATTCTGGAAGGAGTGCTCGAGTTTGACCGTGAGTCCAGAAGATTTTGAATGTTCCAGAAGATTTGATAAAGCTGTACAAAGTTCTGAAAGGAGTGGCGGAGTATGTCGGTAAGTCCAGAAGGTTCCTAAATGTTTTAGAAGGTTCGATAAGCTGTAGAAAATTCTGGAAGGAATGGCGGAGTATGTCGGTGAGTCTAGAAGGTTCCGGAAAGATCTATAGGGTTCGATAAAACTGTACAAAGTTCTGAAAGGAGTAGCGGAGTATGTCGGTAAGTCCAGAAGGTTCCGAAATGTTTTAGAAGGTTCGATAAGCTGTAGAAAATTCTGGAAGGAATGGCGGAGTATGTCGATGAGTCTAGAAGATTCCGGAAAATTTTATAAGGTTCGAATAAATCTGTAAAAATTCTGGAAGGAGTGCTCGAGTTTGACCGTGAGTTCAGAAGATTTTGAATGTTCCAGAAGATTTGATAAAGCTGTACAAAGTTCTGAAAGGAGTGGCGGAGTATGTCGGTAAGTCCAGAAGGTTCCGCAATGTTTTAGAAGGTTCGATAAGCTGTAGAACATTCTGGAAGGAGTGGTGGAGTATGTCAGTGAGTCTAAAACATTCTGAAAAGGTCTAGAAGGTTCGATAAAGTTGTAGAAATTTCTGGAAGGAATGGCAGAGTATGTCGGTGTGTCTAGAAGGTTCCGAAAAATTCTAGAAGGCTTGATTAAGCTCTAGAAAGTTCTGGAAGGAACGATGGAGTGTATCGGTATTCTAGGTAGTTCTGGAAGGTTCCCTAATGCTCTAGCATGTTATGGAAGGAGAAAGTTCAAGAAGCTTTCAGAAATGAGTGGCAGAGCCTCGGTGAGTCTGGAAGGTTCTGAAAAGTTCTAGAAGTTTGGATAATCTTTATCTTCAATATACTTACATTATTAAAAAAAAGTGTAAAATGTACATGGCGCTAAAACTCAAGACGAGTCCCGGTACGATGGGAGTTATATTGTGTGGTAGCTCTCTTTCCCCCATCTATAAAGAAAGTTCCTATTTTTACCTGAAGAGCGAGCTTTTAAAGATATAAGGGCTGGAAGTTTCGCCCCCTTGAAATTTCTAGAACAGTTCAAAACTTTCCAGAGTCTTCTTGAGCATTCCACCACATTCCAGAACATCCCGGAACATTCTGGAATATTGTGGAATGTTCAGGAATAAGATGGGATGTTCAGGAATATACCGGAACATCCCCGATCATTGTGAAACATTCCAGAACACTCCTGAATGTTGTGGAATGATCTGGAACATTATTCTGGAACATTTGAAGTCTTTTTTTGTATGGGGCTACCCATATGGGGTATATATTGGGGATTCGAACGTCAATTCAATCTTACATAAACTTACTGAGCGAGGCCGGACACCCCAGTCAGAGTATTTGGGAGCATTCCACAACGTTCCAGAACATCCAGGTACATTCTGGAAAATTGTGAAATGTTCGGGAATAGGGAACATTAATGTGATACATTCTAGAACACTCTCAAATGTTGTCCTGAGCGAAGCCGGGTAACCCAGCTAGTTTAAAATAAAACAATAACTTTGTAAACACCACTTTTATTTTTTATGCTTAATGCCGACCGGGTTTCACTGCAACCGTAGCTTCTTCAGGGCAGTATAATATGATTTAACAAAATGGGCTGGACTCCTCAAATGAAGGAGGAATATATGTGTAGATGGAGAATGTCTCTGGATACGGTAAACGCATGTGCAGCCAAGACCTAGACAAAACTCTCACCCCGTGAAGGAATCACCATACCTTACAATGTCATAAAAATCTTGGATTTAATCATTTAAAATTCCATTCCTTATTATTTGAAATGCCACATTTTCCTGTAAAGTAAAATGACTTGACTCAGAAAATACAATCAGAGAAGCCCCATTCAGATAGGGGTACAAAAGTATCTGGGCGTCTTTTCTTAGCTAATAATGACAGTCACTAAAAAGATCGTCATTGTAGTAGGTAATAATAACAAAGGTCACTTTTTTGGTTGCCGTCAAAAAAAGACGCCAGCCTACTTTTGTAAGCGTATTTCAAAGATTCTTTATAATTACACGCGCATAGCTCTACCGAAATTCACGTCGTTACTAATAATAATAGGAGATAAAAGGTTTAAGATTTATTTTAACATACCTAATAACAATACATTAAAAATAACTTTATAAAAATTCAAGAAAGATCGCAACAATAAGTAGTAACTAAAGTTAATGTTACGGCAATGGAGGAAAACTGTACAACTTTCTGAAGTTACCCAAACCGACCATATTATTTTCTATTTTCCAAGCGAAAAGGTTCAACAATTCGAAAAAGTGAAATCTGGCACAGCGGTTCACAGAAATGAGGTTTGAAGATTTTTAGAATATCAAAGTTACATTATTAAAGTTAAAAATCGGATAAATCAAAAAGTTAATGAATAAAACATTTTGGCACCAAATAAATCCGTTGAATAAAGTTTCCAAGCCACTTTCTTCGGTTGGTTTTATAACATCTTGGGACAAATAATCTCAATGAAGATTTATTATAATTTTTAAATGGAATCCAATTTAACTTTGTTGAAGTTCATAAAATATTTTTTGTAATCTAAAACGACATATGAATTTATTATTCTGACTCTAAAAACAAAGGTTTGTTTTGAATATTGTAAATGTTAAGTTGGTAAAATATTAAAATCACTGACGCATACATATAAAGTCTGTTAAATAAGAGTAGAAAATATAAAAAATAGAACTACTGTAGGTTGGCAACACCAATTTAACTGTCAAATATTCTTTTAAAGTGCAATGACACTGAAACTACCGAACACTGTATACACATTTAAAAAAACATACATCGTTTTGTTCTTAAAAAAATATAATATATCGAAGAAGCACTGTTGTTAAGGTACCTACTTAATGACATAAATTTGATTAAATCGTGTTTTATAAAGTGATTTGCTTTCATTTAATTTAACATAAATTTGAATTTAACAGTAGGTAGAAAGTAATATAATCATTAATGGTGAGTTTAATTACACTGCTTTTAAATCTGGTTAAATATATTCAGATCTAAAATTAGAGACATGATCTATACTCCGGGTAACGCTTAAGCTAATATTAAATAAATATGAGCAATTTCCAAAGCGTGTTTTATTTTTTATTACTATAATGTTATTCTTCATTATGTTAACACAAAATTGCAAATGTATGATAATAATATACCTATATACAATTATGTTAACACAAAATTGCAAATGTATGATAATAATATACCTATATACAATTCTTATTTTAAGATCAGTTGGTATCTACATGTATTGCAATGAAAAAATATTTTTTTCACTTATATGCCTTTTTAATTTTTAATACAAACGTAGTTTACACAACTTTAGATTACCACCATGATTAAATTTTAGTATTGCCATTTGAACAACAGTGGCGCCATTCTATGTTTTCTATTCTTATTTGACAAACTGTAAATTTCTGAACAATTCTTTTTTAGATTTTTCAAAACAACTCTTTTTTCGATTTTTATTACGATTAATGTAAAGCTCTACAAAACAAGCATGATAAAAATATTACCACAAAACGCTGCTGTAACACCTAATACTTTTACTTTTCTCCGGTTATCTTTATTTACAGAGATTATCAGTTTTCAGGTGGGCTTTTCCAAAGGATTACCTTTCCTTTATCCCGCTACTGAAAAAGTAATTTACAAAATGGCTTGTGCCATCTAAGTTATTGAAGGAGATGTCCACAAAGACCTCCGGTTGGAAGTATAAATTACAATAAAGATACGAATAAATTCGGAGCCCTTTATTTTGGTAAACGTGGACGAAAAAACGGGTAAACGGGTAGCTCGGGTAATCTCTCCTGTGGAAGGAGGGGAAGGAAATTGCTTTTATAGACTACATTTGATGAAATGGGGAAAGGTATAATCTTTGAACTGCAAGACCGATGAAATATGGCTCAGCCGGCTTATTTTTAAATCCCCGCTAAATTGAATCATTCTATTAAAATTGTGTATTGTTTTCGTGAAAAAATATTACATAAGTTCCACAATATAATTTATCCATCGAGTTCAAATTCTTCATCAAAATGTTTTATATAAAATGAAAAGGATTTTAAATAGTGTAAACTACACCATGATTTTCGCGATTGTTGTTATTGTTTCCTTTTCTTAGATGAAATACTAAATTCGTTACGAGAAAAGGACAGTCAAAGTAAGAGTTGGCAATCACTAGTCGTGGGCAATACACCATGATTGCCGAATTTAATATTTCATCGCATCTTAACAAATGTCTATAAAGAAGGGACAAGACAAGAAAAAAGAGTTAGGAAGAGCCAAGCAGGATCAAGCGGAACCAAGATGAGTCCAGAAGATCCAAGAAAAGGCGAAAAGATACAAAAAGAAACAAAAGAGCCAAGAAGAGCCTAGAAAAGCCATGAAGAGACAAAAAGATTCTAGAAGAGACAAGAATTTCCTAGAAGAGACAAGGGGCAAGATCCAAGAAGAGCCGAGAAGAGGCAAGAAGAACGAAGACTAAAACAAAGAAAAAATTATAACGCTCAATCCATTCCTTTATTCCTGACCATCCTAAATTCCAATATTGGCTTATTAGGTTGCCATGTATACCGGTCGATTAAACTCCAACCTCCTTCCCATCCTCAGAGCATGTGTTCCAGTCCTAAAAAATCAGTGCCCCCTGGTGTACCGGTCTCACCGGGACAGGAGTACTCCTGGCTGGGGTGGTACAATCGTATCGTATCGTATCGTATCGCATCTTAACAAATGTCTATAGTAGTTCAATGTAAACCAACAAGCTGCTGTATCGACAGAAACAGCTCCGTTATTAAAAAGTGAAATCAGATTTAGTGATGCGCGTTGATTTTTATTTTCAATTTCTTATATAGGTACATATATTTTTAATTAATTATTAACCCTATCTTAATATTTACAATAAACGTTTTTCTAATTATTGTGATTTATCTTATACCTAAAGGTAACCACCCACAGAGAACTTTAATACTTGTTACATTATTTAAATGTAACAATAGAACCAACACACCTATTAAAAGTCAAAATTGCTAAGCGAACAATCATTACCTCTTTTCCACTATCAGGATGAAAATAGTGATTAATTAGCAAAAGCTATAAATCGGTAAAATATTATGATTAAGTGACGACGAGGAGAATGAGATAAAGAAATATTGCAAAGCCGATGTAAGCATAATAAAATATGTACATAAAGAAAGGCTGATAAGATGCTTTTGTCAAGTAGAACAGATGGAGAGGATATATACAGGACTAGCTTTTGCCCCCGCCTTCGCTCACATAGTATTAGAGCGGGTTCCCACTCCGCCTCCTCCACTTTCTCTATCCCCATTCCACTCCCCTCTCCCCCTACACACCATACCCGTTACATTCATTTTTCAAGTGCTCGCGTGCCACCTATTAAATCGTAACAATCAAACACACGCAGTTTCGCATTTAAAAATATTAGCATAGATTAGTATAATCTTTACACTCAAAGGGATCTCCATAGTAACATAAACAAATAACAAAATGACAGCGCACTTCAAATAACTACTTACGAGTATGGTTACCACTCAACGCTTTGCTTTTCATCTGAACAATAAACGCATAATACAAAATTTCATAACGAGAGAGCTTACCAATATATACAGCCTATATTATTAGTGAAAGAATTTTTAAAGTCTATTGGGTATTTTTTGCGTGAAAGAGTAACAAATATACATCCATACAAACTTTAGCCTTTATAATATTAATAGGATAGGATGTTAAGGGACGTACTTGACTTATCACTGGAGCGCTTTTGCCACAATATGGCACTATTTAAAATACCTCGAATAGGCCACTTGCATCACATTTTTTAAAAAAATTTTCCGGTTTAGGCAAATATTCTAAGACATTCTGTATTTTTTTTTTTTTTAATCGTATTTTTGAAACCCTGGGGATTTTTTGAAAATTTCAATCCGAAAAATCAGACCATTTTTTATAAACCGGAAAGACGGGACATAATTTTATAGGTGTGAAAAAACGATAATTACATAGCCGAAAATAATTTTTAAAAAAATAACGTTTTCCACACGAATGGCACAGGAGAATAACGAGGCATACCAAAAATATTACATCTCATAAATATTTTTTTCCTTGATCCATCTTATTGATCATAAATCATTATAATGTACAGCGTCTATATTACTAAATTCAATGTAATATACTTGAACTTATAAATTGTAATAATAATAAGAATATTATAAAATTTTATTTTGTTAAAATCAGCACCATAATCATTATACCGCTAAAACATGTACCGACATCCTCTTCACGTTCTGAAGAGAACCCCGTACCCATTAATTGTACGGGGTTCTCTTCAGAACATCTGTCAAAAAATCAAACCAAATGATAAGTTCATTCAAAGAATTCAAAAATTCGCCTGAAATCAAAGTGATGCCATATAAAAAAATAAATCAGTGTGGAATTTTATAAAATTAATAGGAACATTTTCGGCGACGGGACATTTTCATGTAGTGACGTCACGAGCCCAAATAATGGATTTATTTATTTAAAAATAAAAAAAACTGTACATTTCTAAAAATTTTTACTAACATTTTCGTAATCTTAGTAAAAAACTCTATCCACACGATTTTTTCCAAGTCGTTATGAAGTCCATGCAAGTGGCCTATTGCTTTGCTGCCAATTTTGGCATATTTTCCATTATTTGTAAGTAATTAAGTAGAATTTTACGATTTTATAATATTTGTTTTATGAATCCTACGAATATGTGATAATCGGCAAAAGATAGGTGAATTTGTTGGCTATATAGAACTATGTATAATCAGTTTGTATGTCTCAATATTAAAATTCGGAGGCATGATTTTTTAAGTTGGCGGAAAAAAATCTACCAAAAAATCTCCAGCAATCGGAGAAAAGGTTTTAAATTGCGCTGTGGCTCCAGTGGATAAGCAGTGATTCCTGGCATTATTTGAAGTATAAAATGTAAATGAAATTTTATTTTCCGATGACTTTTTAGATGTCTTTGTTAAAAAAAAAATTCTTCAAAATCAAACGAAAAATAATCTTCCATATGTCGTCACTGATCACTCAACCGAGTAACCAACCAACCCCTCACCCCGATCCTAAAATTCCAAAATTTAATTTATTTTTTTACTCCAAATAATGTCAGGAATCACTGGTAAGTCAAATACGTTCCTTAACACCCCGTATACGTTATTAAGTGCAAGTAAAAAAAAAAACATTATTTTATCGACTTTTAAACAATAATAATAATAATAATAAATATTAAAAAAACTATTTCTGAAAAAATAAGAAAATACACAGATTTAGGAAATGAGATTAAAAGAATTTGGCATTCTCGGACTATAAAAATATTGCCATTTGTTATTTCGGCCACTGGCATAATACCTAGGAATCTGATTCAAAATTTAAGCATATTAGATTTGTCAAAGAATTTGTATATAAAAATGCAAAAATCAGTCATTTTAAATACATGTAGGATTACAAAGGATTTTTTAAATATTTATATTGAGGGATCAGTAGGATTTATAGGTTCAATTAGAAATGCCACAGAGCCGAACCCTCTGATATGAAAATATCTGGAGTCGGTGAATTATATTCCCATTTGGTCTCTAGTAGGTTGACATGTTGTTCTTGTATTGTTTTGTATTTATAATACTTATATAGTGCAATTGCATAGCGTGGGTTGACTAGATGATCATTTGGGGAAGTGTGTGAAAGGGTTTAGTTTTTCCTTCTTTTTTTCCTTTTTTTTTTTTTTTTGGGAAAATTTAACCCGGACATTTAAAATCTGGTGCGTAAATATAAAATCTTTATTCAATGATATTCGCAACATTATAACTAAAAAAATTATATGTTAAATGTAGTTTACAAATAGATTACATCAATCAGTACAAAAAAATTAACAAATAGAAAGTAATATAAGAACGGTTACACAGAAGTAGTATAATAAACATATGACAGAGTTCGATTCATTCTTCTCTCTGTAGCGGGATTATTGAGCATTCGTTTCGCTATTATATGTACCAAGTATGAATACATTAGCACGAGCTTCCCTTTCAAAGACCGCAGGGACAAAGCAAAATGAACGTATCATTATTTAAACGTGCCGTTATTGAAATTTATGCGTTATGTGCAATAATTATATTGATTGTTGGAATTCATTTTAAAAATGTTAATTGTTTGACTCTATAATTTGAACAAAAATAATTATTGGTTCATTGCTTTAAATAATCAAATTTTGAACACAAATACTACATGAAATGGACAAATTAAATGTTTTCATTATCGAAACATTATTGATATTGTTTTCGATAAATGTTATCGTGGAGCGTTAAGCGGGGTAATTTTGTAGATTTTATAGCGTAAGCGCCTGAATATAGGCAATATTATTTACAGTCTTGTTGGAAACTGGTCGAACAACATTGTTCAAGGTGGATATTAAGATATTTTCAGATCCAATCAATTTTACATGTTGTTGGACTTTTGGAAAATTAAGCCTTATGGTATTTTCCCCTACATACATGGCTTCAGATAGCCTTGCAAAATTCATAATTAGAACCGCTGAGCGTAGAAACACTCACTCCAACAGGCTCTTCAACCGAACACTCTTTTTCCCTTGTAGTGGATATTACAAGGCTATCCGATGCATTGGCTAAAGAAGGAAGTAGTGCTATATATTTTTTTTCATTAGCTCCATACAGAAAAAAAAAATAAAAAAATGAGAAAATAAAAACCATCAGGTCCTATGTCATCTTTGGGGATGACGTGTGGAGGGTCTTTTTAGGGGAAAGGAAGAAGTGGTTCTGGATAGAAACAAAATCATGGTGTGCAATTCACACGCGGTAGAAGTGAAACCTTCAGAAAACTAAAGTGGACAATAGTGGAAAAGCTACGAAGCACCGCACAAAGAGGATACCGATTACACTCACATCGATCATTATCTCGCAGGCTAAATCCTATAGATGTATGTGTTTTTTTCTATATAGTATCGCTTGTTTCGTTTCATCGAGTTTAAAATTACAACTGCGCTAAAGAAGTTTTCACTTCAAAAGGTATAAGGAGTTAGTACGAATCTTGGGGTCAATGTGTCAAGGAGTGACAGACGTATGAATCCATCTCTTCCACTGCGGTGCAAAGCGATGGGTCGAAAGAGTCCGGCTCGAGAGGTCTAGGTTAGGTCTCGCTTAACCAGTCTCTCCCGATCCCAATCCTGCCACGCAATAGATGGGCAAACAAATTCGCCACCAACACCTAGACAAACCTCTATCCATGAAACCGGCCATCCCTGCTAAATCACCAAACGTAACGCACCATTTAGGGTGATCTATGGCAGGCTATGAGGCTCAATTTCTCAAAAGCTGAGCAACAGCTGGTAAGGGGTATTATTTAAAAATATTCATCTACTAGTAAAATAATCTCAAATGGTTTAGAAAAATTACTTTAAAAAAATAACATTTATAATATTTTCGAAAATACCTACTTGCTTTCGCGTTGTTAAGTAATTTTGCGATATCTATCTATCTTCTATCTATCTTCTATCTATCTATCTATCTATCTATCTTCTATATAAATAAAAATGAATCGCCGAAATGTATGTACGCGCATAACTTTCGAACGACTGCACCAAATTGGATAATTCTTTTTTTTGTGTGTTCGTTATTATCAGGACAAGGTTTGTATAAAACTTCTGGTGAGCTCTGACATTATGAAATTTGTATAATAAATGCCATTGGTGGCACGCGAGCTGTTTGAAAACTGAATGTATGGAAAGCGGGAAGGAGGGAGGGATGGGGGGAGGGGAACCTAGGATGGGGGAGGGGAACTCGGGAGGGGGGTTCGCGGGACGGGGGAAGGGGGGGGAGTGGAGTGGGGAGAGGGAATTTGGAGGTGACGGAGTGGGGACGCAAGAGGGGAAGGGGACGCAGGAGAAGAAGGAGAGGCGGAAGGGGAACGGGACGAATGGGAAAGAACATGCAGGGAGAAACAATTTCTTTATTAAATGGCATAGCAACGCATGCCGGGTACCAGCTAGTTTTAAATAAAGTACATAAAAGTAAATGAATTAATAATCTAGAAAATTTAAGATTTGCTCGCACAGCTGTTTCTCCGTCTTAAAAAACCTTTCCCGTAATAACATAAAACCATGTTTTCATAAAATATGGACGAAAAAAAAGTAAAATCATAAATTATGCTAATACTAAAATAAACGTGTACTACATTCTAAACGCCAAGAAAACTCCGGAGAGCGTTTATTCCGTAACTTGTTTATCGCGCTGAAATACATTTTTTTAAACGCCTTAATTTGTTTTTAAAAACCTTGCAAAGTCTTTATCTACTAATCAAACCTAGTCACGTCCTTTTAGGAAAAACTTTGCCCGGAAAACTTTTACCGTCATAAATTTGAACATGGTCTCCGAAACTCCAAAGTTATTTTCACATTCCGAGTAAGACACTTTTTCAGATTAAGAAACTCTTTTTTGGTTCAGTTTGGTCTTTGAATATATTCTACAATAAAGACAAGAATAAGTAAGAGAAAATTGGACATTCAAACAGCTTGATTTCATAATTCTTAATGAATCATTTGAGTTGGATTTTGCTTGCAAAAATATTAAATAGAGCAGAAAATCTGCTTGTTCGCCCTAGCAAAAACTCTCGGCATAGAGCTCTAACATTGTGAAATTTACACAACTTTTTATGTCAACAATTTCATTTGCTGATTATATTCATGAGTAGCTAAGGTGCTTTGAAATAACCACTTAACAGTCAACAGATCTAATAGCCCAATTAATACTTCCTCTTCTTCTATTCCATTTTATTCCTCTCCCTTTCCCCCCAGCCTCACAAAGTAAAATATTCTGAGTACACAATTTTATTTTTTTTAAATGTGCTATTTTATTATTAAATTTTTTTCGATTGTTAATTAATCTCAGATGAGGTCGAGTAGATACTTAGTAAAACTGTTTTCCAAATAAACCTTAAACAAAACCTTTCTTTGAAATAGAAAAACTTATCAAGCAAAAAATATGTTTTTCAAGAGGGTTCGTTGATTTTAAAAGATTTTAAATATTTGTAGATAAAAAGATTTTAGGAAATAGCGAAACCAAGGGATTTACCGCAATTTACGGATTTGGCGGTACCCATTCCCGCCTCCAAATTGGGAGGCGGGAATGGGTTCCGCCGCCCCGCGAATCTTTATTGGATAACCAACACCTCTGCCATAGGTCACCCCAAGTGGTTCGCTACGTTTGGTGACTTAGCAGGGGTGCCCGGGTTCACGGGGTGGGGTTTGTCTAGGTCACACTGAACCCCAGTTTCCTACCCACCCCTTAAACCCTTTTCCTTCCCATAACTCTCCTATCATTTCTTTCTTTAAAAAGCCCTCCACACAGCATCCCCAAAGATGACATAGGCCCTGAGGGAAATTATTTTCCTCATGGCCTCCTGTGTGGAGCTCATGTAAAAAAAAGGCCGAATGAAAGCCGGGCTGTGTTACAGAATTTGATCAATTCATCAAATTTCAAAGACAACATTCAAGTTCTGTGAAAGTTCGATTACTATTGCTATACTTTAAAAGAACCGTCCAATGATGAAATAATAACATAACTTGAATAAAACTTACACATCCTTGAATTTTTGACAATGAAATGTTCAAATTGATGAATTGAACATTTCACAAAAAAGATGAATTGTTCAAATTCTATTTAACAATCCGTCCTTAGTCCGGGTTCTCACCAAAAATATTTAACTCCAGCAAATAAGGCAAGAATGTTTTCTTTAAACTTTTAAAATTTTATTGATAAAAACTACCCTTAACTCGCTGACGTCAACAGTATAAAGATGGCACTTTAATATCGTAGTATTTCTATGAAACCTTCGCAGTCACCCTCTTCCTTCAGTAATTTGAATATTGTATGGCGAGCGCTATTCACTCGGAAAATTGCCCTGCACAACCCGTCGGGACAATGGCTTAATAATTGAATATCCATTTGAGGGATCTTCAATCGATTATGACGGCGTTCTTGAGTTTTCTGGCTGAGTAAATACGACGAGCTTGATATTTTGTTACATTATTATAATATCGGCAGTAATAATATTATGTTCAATGATTTTGCAAATTGTATGTAATGACTAATACCTTCTGTATTTTATAATGGACTAATAGTTACTTCTCGGCTTCATCCGATTTTTAATTTGTTTTGAATCTATTTTCCAATACAGAGTTAAAGGTGCTCCCAGTACCGTCCTTGTGGAACACCGCCATTCAAAAGCAAAGCCATTCAAGAACACCGCCAGAATCAAAACTTTGCTTGAAATTCCAGTTACTTCCTAACCCTTTTCTCTCTCATCTCCTCTCCATCCCCACTCTCTTCAGCCTTACAACATTCCCATTAATTGGGGATGCCATAGTACTAATGACTTGGAATAGTTTGGACGATACGGTACTTATTCACATAACAATAAAAATAATATGAACCATTATAAAAAATCGGTTTTGTCTTACTTTTTGAAAGTTAAATGCATATTTCAAAGGTCCATAGCGCATGTATGGATTCGTAGTGCTTTCTTACAAACGAAGTATTGAATTCCGTAGGTCTAAACTTTAACTTTACGTCAAAAAGTTTACACCTGGGGTGTGCAAACGGTTTCCCTACAGACCATCCCGTGTATTATTTCATAGCGCTTTCACACAAACGATTTGTTGAATTCCGTAAGTCTAAACTTAAACTTTAGAGATGATATAATTATGACCTGAAAACACGTTGGCTTATACATTCCTGACTGAAAATCTGTGCAAAATTTCATGTTGCTAGAGCTTACTGTTCGAGAATTTTCAGTACGACGCACAAACAGATTTTTCACTTTATAATAAAGATATATCGAGGAGATTGATAGCCTGGTATAGAGTACAGTTAGTAATCGGCTGGCAGTCGGGATTATCGAGTACGAATCTCATATAGGATACTAAATCACTCCTAAAACAATGGTTATTTATAGTGAAAAGGTTTGAAGGTTATGTAAGTTTTCCGTTTTAAAGTATGATAAATTTTTATGAGAGTATTTTTTGCATGAAAAGCCACCAAAATGAAAAACGAAAACCTAAAAAAACAAGCTAAAACAAATATGTATTGCATAATATTTAACGCTGAAAATAAATGGTAAAAGTAAACACGTTAAATTCATTTCTTGGTGTTGTGAATTTATTTTGCTTGGTAAAACATTTTCGAACGATCCGCGACGTGTTATCAACTCCCCGCAGTGAATAGGTACCGTTGGCATTAGCAACCACCCTTATCAAGCATTCATTGTTTTATTTTTGTGTAATTATTGTAATTGATCGTGGTTTGGAGGACCGATAACGCTAGATCTAATGGAGAGGCATTGGGTTTTGTTGGACCGTTGCTAATTGGCAAAAAGACTACAATTGTAAAAAAATATTTTTTTTTATTAATTGCATCCCCATCCTTTGTACTTTCCGGATTGTTACTTATTGTAATGTTCTTTAAATCAGTGGCTCACTAGCCCACAATAATAAGGATTACAACGTAAGTTTCTTTATTTTAGTTTATTGTGAATTACAATGATCGCAAGTAGTATTGTATTTATGTCAACGGTAGCGACTGTTTACTGAGGCTTCATAAATAGATCTGAACGCTGCGGAACACGCCAGCTGTTCTCTTGTACTGTGTGCCCGCTCGTCAATCTCCGGAAACCCGAACCTTTCCGAGCGGCGCGGTGTGCGAATATACCTATATTCATATATACTACACTTATAAAATCATCCTTTCTCTTTAATGCCGAGAAAATACTACAGTGCTATGAGCTTTATTACTACTACCCAACATGTGTTTTATTTAATTATCTTCTTTCTTTTGAACTAGTCTCTGTATTTCTTGCAGTAAAATGTTGGCAAATAAGAAAAGGATGATTTAACATGTGCGTTATTATAATATGTTTTTGTTTGTATAAAATGTGAAAGTAATTTTATCCATTCTCAAAAACTCAAGTTAAAAAAACGCAAAAACACTTTATTTACAATTAAACAACATTTTTGCTTTTTCTAGACTTAATTTTGATGCAGTGACTTTTGTAATGTGAGAAACCTTCTTATTACATAAGTTGCACTAAAATTAAGTTTGGTTATACAAACAACATCATTACTTTAAATTGAGGTGTGTAGAATCAAATGCAGCATTCTCCACTTTTTTTTCAAAAATGGACTAATGATGCAACTTTGTTAATGATTCACTCTTTTATCTGGAAATGCAGTTATTTGGCATTAAAACCAACTCTTTGTGCTTTAAAAATCCATTTTAAAAACTGCGTTAGTATCAAATGCAGCAAACTCCAATGCACTTAAGAAACAAAACCAGCATTCTCCAATTTGACCAATGGTAAGCCTCCATTAGATCACGTGACAATATGGCCGCCCATACAAAATTGTATAGTGGTGTGTCGAATCTGTCGCTCTTATTTTACTGTTTTAAATAGTTCGGAGTGAATTTAGAAATAAAAACAAGATGCCAGTGTGATTATGGACCCTCACCCTTCATCCGTGCCTAAGAAAAACGCAAGGAAGAAGTCAAAGAATCCAGAAAAATGGAAAGCAAAAGTAGCCAAAATTCAAAGGTGAGCTGTCATTAAATACCGTTTATTTCAGAGGCGTGGAGTGGCAAAAGATTTTTTTAGGTGTTAATTAAAATTCACAAATTAAATTAATGTGCATAAACATGTTTTACTTTTATAATTAAACCTAGGATTCATAACCTTGCACATAAACATTGCGAATTACATGTTTAAAATCTCCAAAATTAAATCCGTTATAACTAATCAATCAATACAATAAACAAATTCTACTTTGGAAATTATAATAGACTAGCTGGTCCCGGCATGCGTCGCTATGCCATTTAATAAAGAAATTGTTTCTCCCTGAGTGTCCTTTCCCATCGTTCCGTTCCCCTTCCGCCTCCCCTTCTTCTCCTGCGTCCTCTCCCCTCTCGCGTTTCCACTCCGTCACCTCCACCTTCCCGCTCCCCACTCCACTCCCCCCCTCCTTCCTCGTTCCGCGAACCACCCTCCCGAGTTCCCCTCCCCCCTCCCAGGTCCCCCTCCCCCTTCCCGCGTTCCCCTTCCACCTTCCCCGCCTTCCCTCTTCCCTTTCCCGTTCCCTCGTCCCGCCAACCCTCCTCCCGCGTTCCATATATTCAATCCCAGTACATTCAGTTTTTAAACAGCCCGCATGCCACCTTTTACAATTTTTATTCAAATTTCCAGTTTTCATGTATATTAAATTTGGTACCTAACCTATTTAAAATATCTAAAATTCTTGATTCGATTCAAACTATTAGGGGAGTACCTACTTTAAATAAACTTTTTAACTTTTCAAAAATCGAATCCTCATTGAACAAAAATCCTGATTGCAAAATGTCATTCTCTAACACGCGAACTGTCAAACGTGCGATGATTTCTGTTATTATCTAATTTTATGCGCATATTTCTTAATTTTTCTCTCCGTAAGAACCATCCTCGAACTTCAAGGAATATTCTAAAAAAAGAATTAGCGAAATCGGTTCAGCCGCTCTCGAGATTTGCGCTTACCAACAAATTTAGCGATTCATTTAATATTATAGATATGCAGTTTCCCTTTTTGAATAAAATTATTAACTTATGCGTGAGAATTGTTGAAATGGTACTTTTTTTTTAGTTTTCTCAAAATAACGCTTTTTTCAGAATGCTGCCTTTGATTCTATACCCCTCAATTTAGTTATCTTGTGTAAACACCACCTTAAGTAATTTTATGTCGGAGAGCGCACTTCTAATTTATCTTTGTATTTGTAGTTTAGAGGAAAGCTTACTTGGGTGAAAATATTAAAAATTATCAAAACAAAAAACCTAACCTTTCTGACATGCTCTTCATGAATTTTATCTACATTACATTTGACTAATTCAAATGAATTCTTTTTAAACTTGTTCATTATTTCAAAACGGTGCTCTGGTTTATCTCGTAAATTTGAATCACGATTTTTCGTTATCAAGTACCGGTGCTTACTAGTTATAAAGTTTGTGATAAAACTAATTAAACGGAGGGTGTTTTTCTGCACTACACGGGAGGGTCTAGTCCCCATTACCACGTCTGCCAATACTAATCTCCGTTGCCCGAAGGCTGTGAAATGGGTTGGGAGGGTTTGGGTAGGGAATGGGGCATGGGGGGGGGGACAGGTCAAGAGAGACTGGCAGGTGATGTGAAGCACAAACAACTCTGAAACTTTACTGCAGAGCTACAAAAAAGCCCTTAACCCTTAGAATGAGTATAGCCTGGCATGTTAACCTGGAAACCTATTTTATCCTACTTGCAAATTACTTTTACTTGAATAAGGTGGTTTTTCTTAATATATTTTGAAAGAAATTGGTCCCCATGTGCCCATGCTAACGAAAAGACATTTTATAATAATATTCATTAGTGTGAGGTTTAAGTGGATATCTATACAGGGAACCTTATGAAAAAATGCATTTAAATAATACATCTTTGAATTTCGCTGATTCGATCCCGTTTTGGATACACGAGGGTGGTCTGAAAAGTTTCCGACTTAAACATGAAAATGGCAGCACTCGTCAATGTAGCTGGTGAATGTAGTTGAGCATCTTTTGATAGTTACTCACCAAAGTTTCGGCCATTTTGGATGCGCAGTTTTTAGTTGACAGTCGTTTGAGTGAGTCGATGTGTGTGTTTTTGTGACAAAGGTAAAAATTGAGTATCGAGCTGTTATTAAATTTTTGTTTTTTTGTTTTTTACGCAATTTTTAGATAAAGGAACAAAAAGAAGTCGCTTGGGGCTAGATCTGGTGAGTAAAGCAGAGGGTCAAGCAGTTCAAACCGTAATTCGTGGATTTTTGCCATGACAACCGCTGAGGTGTGAGACGGCGCGTTGTCTTAGTGAAACAGGATTTTTGGTCTAACGTGAGCAAATGCGGCACCCAACGCGCGGACAGCTTTCTCATGTCTAAATCTTGATTTAATATGTGACAGACACGTTCTTCGGACATGTTCATAATCTCTGCTATCTCTCTCACTTTAATTCGGCGGTCGTCTAACACTATTTGGTGAAGTTTAACTGTCAAAAGATGCTCAACTACATTCACTAGCTTTTATTGACGAGTGCTGCCATCTTCATGTTCAGGTCGGAAACTTTTCAGACCACCTTCGTATAAGAACATTGTGTTGAAGTACACGCACTTTCTCTCTTTAAAACCCCTAATAATCTCTATAGGCTCATCTGCACCTCTAAAGGAAAATTTTCGCTTCACTTGAGATTTCGATCCCCAACTCTAAATCATTCAAACTTTTCTTCACATTGTAAGCCTTCCACTTTTTGAGGATACCGGTGTCCTCTCGAGCATCTTCGAGACAAAATAAAAGGGCACTTTCTGTTCTCCGCAGCTTAACGCTCCACTTCCATATCTTCCACCCTCCTTAAGTCGCTTACCCTTCATGCCCCACCCCCGCCCCTCTTCATTTTACACTTACTTATAAAAAAACGTCTTTAACTGGCTACGAAAAAGATCGCAATATCGAATTTTGGCACACTGACATGCGAGGTTCCGGTCTTAAAAAAATGTTTATTTCCAACAAATAATTTGTTAATTGATTGTTACCTCGTGAATTTAACAAGAATTCCATGAAAGTGGTCTTTTCAATAACATAAATAGGCCTTATGCCTAAATATGCATGTTTGGGTAAATATAAATCCAAGAAATCAACTTATATGTTGCGCAAACAATAATTTAAATTGTCTCTTTTTTGTTATTATATGGGAATTATTATTTTTTTTTTCTTGAATAAGCGAGAGAAAAAGTGAGGTGACAGTTTTTTTGTAAATGCCCCAAATAAAAAGTTAATTTGGTATTCTCTATAATTTTTCGTCGTTTAGAGTAAAAATATGCCTAGTTTTTTTTCAACTTTTTTCTTCTTTGAAATTAAAATATTCTGATTATTGGATATTTAAATTATAATTATAAACTTCAAATACAAAAATCTAAAAGGTAATTTTATCTAGTTTCTAAAAATGAAATTAGTTTTTATGACATCTTCAAAAGGAAAAATTATACAGCACACTTAAAATATCTCGTAAATATTCCGAAATACGATAAAAAAATTTCAAGTGTACTTATACAACAAATAAACTACCCTCTTCCGCTGTATAAGCGACGTGTATAACTTTTTATGACTGTTAAATTTCAGTTTAGACAATTTTAGTATGTTAGTAAGGTTTTCATATACATACACTGTTTATCAATTCTACAAAATTTACACCACTTTTATTAGCAAGGCCGCCAATCTATGGAAACGCTGCATAATTTAAAAAAAAATCCATTATTATTAATTAAGGTTAACCATCTGTACATGAATATGAACTACATACAAATATGAATTTACTGTATACAAAAAGAAAATGTACATACAAACTTTTAACTTTAGTACATATGATATATTATTGTTTAAAAAATATATATTTTACCGTGTGATAACATTATGCGCCAGCACGGAAGAGAAAATGCTCTTTTTTAACAGTTTTAATTATGTATTTATTATATATTTTTGTTTTGTACTGATTTTAAGTATTTTATGAAGTAGGTAGTGAAAGAATCGTAACACAATTTAAAGATTAATAATATGAAAATCATTTCATAATACCCGAGTAATGAGTAGGTATGTAACTTGTACCTACCCATTTACTAGTACGCATAATATATATAATATTATCACATAATATTGTCGCCCTGGTTTAACACCATCATTCAGAATTGAAACGTTACTTGAAATGGTTTTAGCCATGTTTGGTGACTATCTGAATAGTCAGGTACATTTTCCACATCTTCTTCCCCTCACTACTACATTCAACCTCATAACATAAACCAAAATTGGGAATGTCATGGTCTCACTGACTTCAGACGGTTAGGAGCAATTGGGACTCTTGCGTGGTATTTAGATAAAATAAGTTATATTATTTGCAAGTAGGAACCTTTAACGGTTTTTTTGTCAAGTCGACTGCACATGCAAGTATGTTGTATTTTGTATAGCGTCACCGCATGCTCCTTAGGGAGTTGAAATTATTGTTAGTAAAAATATTTGTATAGCGGATTTTTTATATAAGATATAAGTATGTCGACTTTGCATACTTACTTGAAGAAATAATATTTCAGGGGATCAACTATGCGAGGAATCAATTGTGCAGAGGGGTCAACTGTCAAGCGGGTCAACTGTCCGGCCGATCAAATGTCCGGGGGATCAACTGTCGGCGCGGCGTGCCAACTGTCGGTGGGCCAATTGTTGCCGGATCAATTTTTTTTTTTTTAAGAAAGACAAACATTCCCGGGTTACGAATAACCCAACAATGTTTGAAAATCTCCTACTACCACCACAGAAAGCCGAAAATGTTGCTTGTGTTGTGATGGAGGACTTAGCCAGCCGAGGAATCGAACACGCGACGCTCGGGTGGGACCCAAGCGCTATGCCCACTCAACCACTGACCAGTCGAATTATCAGATTGTCAGATCACCATATTTTATTAACTTGATGTAACTTCTTCAGCATATATTTATCTAAATGCATGCTTGTACCCACATAGGCATATCTCCTGCTCGTCTAATTTAATAAAAACAAAAAAATATATATTCCATATTTTTTTAATATACTACAATGATGCACGTAAAACAAAAATTACAACCGTTTTTCAATTTGACACCATATTTATACCACGTCATAAATACAACCTTCGGCATGTTTATTGGCACTGTAAACCGAGATTGTTTACATAAAGCAGGCTCGCCACCCCGATAACACTGTGGTTAAGGGCTTAGGCCGGGATTGTCGAACCTAAGTACGGCCCTCGGCTGAAGAGGGTTCCCGGACCACTAGTAAAATATAACAACGGAAGAAGTAACTGTTATTATTCCTTGGTGAAAAGGCCCTTGTTTCTGAATCAGTGAATTTTAGGGGTTTTGGGCCATTATCGCGCCTGTTGATTGATTTTGTAATTTAGTGTTCCGTTCACAAGATGGCTGTTGACTTTGGTAATGCGCGTTTTCATCCCGCAACAAAATAACCCCGTCAAAATATCCTACGGACAAACATCCCCCATCAAAATATCTATTATAACTTAACTTAACCTAACAAGAAATGGGACAAAAATAATACAGACAAAGACAATAAATTAATGTTCAAAAATAATAAAATGGGAAAAAAACAATACAGATAATAATAATTTATTGTCTTTACAGGATGTCTGTATTATTTTGGTCCCATTTTTTGTTAGGTGAGGTTTTAGTTGGGGGATGTTTTGTTGGTAGGATAATTTGTCGCGGGATGAAAAGTTGATTTTACTTAACATCTTAAGTATTTAACATCTTAAATCTTTAATATTTCTAAAGTTTTTATTCAATAGCTACTAAAGTTTAGCTTTTCCCAAAAAGTATATCGATCACGGAAAATTAAAAAAGCTGTAAAGGAGAAAATGTCAATTATTCAGGAGATCGAAAAGAAAGTTTTATTTAAAAAAAATCATGTCCGCTGTTTTTGCAGACCTATAATTTATGATTTTAAATAATATAATTAACATTGATTAGATCTATCAGAATACTTAACATATTTTGTAAATTTGTTTGATAAAAGTATTGTATTTATTTTTAATTTTTCAGAAAAATGATCCTTTTAAAATGCACGTCGCAAAAGACGGCCTTATTTTCCTAGAAATATTTCGAAAGGCGAAAATAGAAAGAGAAATAAAACGGAGATAAATGAATCATTCTTAGATTTTTTTCTTGGCTTTTCACATTTCTGCTATCGATTTGTTTACAACTAGTTCATTAAATGTATATTTACTAGCTGGTTCCCATATTCAAAGGAATAAATTGTTTCTCCCTGCATGTCCTTTCCCGTGCGTCCCCGTTCCCCTCCCGTATCCCCTACCCCCCCCCCCCGCGTTTCCCTTCCACCTTCCCCGCCCACCATCTCCCCTCTCCCGCCCCGCCGTCCCGCAAAGCCCCCTCCCGCGTTCAATATATTCAGACCCAGTACATTCAGTTTTCAAACAGCTCGCGTGCCATCTATTGGAATTTCTTTATTCAAATTTTCATTTTTCGTAAATTACAAATACCTATTCAGTTTTGTATATTATAAGAACAATCAATCAAATTTGGTACGTAACATAGGTACCTTTTTAAAATACATATCTATAATTTAAAAAATCCGTAGACAATTCTTTTAATACAAAAAAAACAGCTGCCTGCTAAATTCAATTTCATCAAACGCGTGGACTGTCAAACTTGCGAAGATAAAAAATAGTCGTTAAGTTTTCTGAAATTATTCAATTTTCTTAGCAATTTTCTTAATTTTCCTTTCAGTGAGAACCTTCACAAAATATTAGGAAACTTTATAAAAAAACATGAATGAATTTGATAAAGTAGTTCTGAAGTTATGGCGTGACCAACGGAAACAGGGAATAAATAAATAAACATAATATATAATAGTGTCAAGAAGTAAACAAAAAAGTTATTTTTGTAGAAAGCTAACAAAATAATAACACATGGATGAATTTTGTCTAGGAATTAATTTTAGATCTCAAAGCACGTAATTCATACAAGGTACATACATGATATTAATTTATTTTAAAATATATGCATCACAAAATAACAACAGTATTTTATTTTTCATACCTCGCATTAACTCCAGCTGAAAGCTTCTCAAATTAAGTGAGCTCGAAGAGAAATTCAAGCCTCGCCGTAAAGCAAGTAGAGAGTTCAGTTTAAAGAAAATTAATTTCGCAAAAGCTTATTACTAAAAAGCTGTAATTTAATCGCTTCCGTACGCCGCCGGGGCGCTTTTCACAACAAGCGTATAAGATGTATGTTCAGCAGCGAAGCCTATTCAAAGGCGTTCATGCCTCCGCGTCTTTTCTTCTATTCTTTTCAAAACAGCTCTCATGAAAATGAGCATGACAATATGGCGCCACGGTTGGCACTTTAGATATTTATAAGAGAGAAAGAGTGAGAGTTCTCCCGCTCAGATGGTTTGGATATGTAGAGCGAAATTGAGAAGTGTGAGACGAGAATATGTGACGTGCAATTGGATGGAAGAAGTCGGGGTTGTGCCAGAAAGTTGTGACACGTTTGAGTGAATTAAATAAGCGAGTAGGGTCGTGTCAAGCAGAAGAGCACGTAAGAGACGATGTATGACTGCGCATGAATAAGCGATGCATTCGTAGATAAAACTATGTGAAGTTTATTCTTTTTTACTTATCCCTGTGAAGAAATCGTCTGATGGATGCTTCGTTAGTTAATACAATTGGGAGCATTAAAAAACATAGAAATTACGTGACAAAAGTTTAATATGGCCGAGATGTAATTGCAAATATTAGGTCCTAAAGATATGAAATTGGCATTTTGTACGGGAGGAACATAACGTCGATTTTTTTAAATATAATATATTTATTTAATCAAAGTATGTACCATTGCTATCTATGCACTTTTGCCATCTCATAGGTAGTTCATCGATCCCTTTACTAAAAAACCATTCGGACGGGAATCAATAAAATCTTTGAAGACGATGTCTTAGACATTCCAATTGAAGCTCCTCTAATTTGATAGCCGTCTGTTGTGCAGTATGTGGTTTAGCGTTCTAACGCGCGTTTGTTGATTTGCTTCACTCAATTCGTGAGGTACCCACCTTTCAAGCTTTTTCACCTTCCCAATTTGCTTCAAGTGGATTAAAACAGTTTTATCACTAACACCGCTGCCTGCAGCTAACTCGGACGTGGTTTGCGATGGATCCGCTTCCACAATAGCCTTCAATTCTTCATTATCAACTTTGGTCTCCGGCCGTCCACGGGGCTTGTTCTGCAGGTCGAAATTTCCAGAACGAAAACGTTGAAACCAAAAACGCACTGTGTTTTATTTTGCGGCACCGTCGCCATACACATCATTAATCCTTCGAGCCGTTTCTGCAGCACTGGCGCCACGGTGGAACTCGTATTTGTAAATAACGCGATATTTCAAGTTTTCCATTTTGTAAACTAAGTGACGCAAAAAAAAACAATTAAGGAAAAAACAAATGAATTATAATTTTCGACACACAAATACATGAGTAAGTAGCTGTATAAATTTGAATTTGGAATTCCTAAACAAAGAGAAGATATTTGAGATCAAAGTTGCCATTTCGGCAAATGCCAATGTCATATGTAAGGACCTAATACATACACAACAGCGGTGTACAGAGTTAACACTGTACTTTACCCCATTGAGAAGCTTTCAAAGTGCATGACCTAAAAAGGGCGTAAGAAAAATTAATTTCCAAAAAAACATGTTCATTTCTGAACTGACTGATAAACTAAGAAATTTTTCATAAAATCAGTATTTATTTCATGAAAAAGTTGTTCTGACTTTATAAAATAACATTTGCGCAGTTAGGTTAGACTGGGCAGTTTATAAGTTATTTTATCGCATATAAAAATTGTCTTATTAGAGCAAACAAACATTAAAATAAGGTTCACGATTTATGATTTAAGATACAATGGATTTCTGAACTGACACGGCAACACACCCAAAGATATCAACGTGTTCAATAGAATAAAGATCAAATGAACAAAGGATTCTGCTCCTACAGCAACAGTTCTCCCCCTGACACCCACCGCATATAACAAGACAGGTTCACGTATGTATCTACGTTCGATATTGAAGTGGCGAGATTTGTTTCTCTTGAAGTAAAAAATAAACACCCCTTTTTAAATTCCTCACGCATGCGGGTAAATTTTCCGAACGGAGAAATGATGAGAACCGGAATGATGAATGTGAAGAAAACCCAAAATAGTCCGTTCGTTGTTGGCGAAGAATTGAGAGATTTCCTCAATAAATAACGATGTGCGACCTCTGTTTTTGTTAGGTGTATGTTCTGTATTAATTTTGTTTTTTTTTTGTTTTATGAAGGTACATACATACACAAATACCAACAACAAAATATTGCAATAGTAGGCATAACCGTGCTTCAAATACTTTTCGTGTTGGACAATTTAGCATTGGTACAATTTAATGCTGGAAAAATAAAAGCAGAAAGAACGAAAACAAAGTCGGGTTAGTTACACTATTTATAACTCGTGATCGGCTGCACCGATTTTGATGATCTTTGATTTGTTGGATTTGTCTCCGCCCGGATAACAGAATAACTATTAAAACATCGCAAAAATTCACGATAAAGAAAGTTATGAAGAAAATTAAAATTTTCATACATTTTGTATGAAACGAATTCTCATATTTTGAAAGAACTGCAGCAATATTGTGATAGGTATAATATTTAACTGTGCGTGAATTCCAAAAATTCAAAAACGTCAATGTCAATGCGCTGGTTGTTTTCTTTTGTTCTCATATAATGCTGCCCCTCTTTCTTACACACTATATGTCAATAGTCGAAAATGAGACAAACGGTAAACGTATGTCTCTGCTCTCTGCACCCCTCCAAAGGAAAAATACAATAATAATAAATCTCTGAAATGAAAAGCATTTTTTTTACGTAAGCTCCACTCATGACCTATGTCATCTTAGGGGATGCTGTGTGGAGGGTCTTTTTAAGGAAGGGTAGGATAGGAATTTCTGGGAAGGAAAAGGGCACGAGGGGTGGATAGGAATCTGGAGGTCAGTGTATCCGGGAGTGAATCCATCCCTCCAACTGTGGTGCAAGGCCATTGTCTTGGCTGGATTTGACCTTTTACCTTGACCTTTCCAGCCGGACTCTTTCGACCCATTGGTCGAGAGAATCCGGCTGGAAAGGTCAAAAGGACTCCCTCAACCAGTCTCTCTCGATCCGGCCCGCCAAGCAGCAGGTGGGCAGACGCATCCGCCGCCAAGACCCGCACAAAATTCACCCCATGAACCCGGGCGCCCCTGCTAAATCACCAAACGTAGCGAACCACTTGGGGTGACCTATGGCAGAGGTGTTGGTTATCCAATAAATGGTTCCCGGGGCGGCGGCACCCGTACCCGCTTCCTTTCAAAAATTCCCGTAAGTAAGTGGAAAAGTAAGAAAGTCACAAAATATATAAATCCGTACACAACGCCATCTCTGATACTGGCAAAAACAAAACACGGACAGTTGCGCATCGATAAATTGCTTCATTGTGTAATTTTTAACTTAAAAAAAAAACTTAATTTAATTCAACAGTTATTGTTTCTGTTTCGTCGGGTCAGCTAGTTGAAAATAAACAATAGTTTCAAAGTGATTTAACTCTGAGGATCATGAATTTCTAATATTAGAGGTAACTCACTGTGCGCCAAATGGTTTCCAATGGTCGTTTTTATTAAATTAGCTCCACACAGGAGGCCCTGAGGAAACAATTTCCCTTTGTCATATTTGAGGATGCTGTGTGGAGGGTATTTTAAGAAAAAGAAGGAGGGGAAGTTCTGGAAAAGAAACATGTATGAGGTGTGGTTAAGAATATATGAACATAATTTTTTTATTAATTAATTTTTATTTTAGTAATTTGTACATTTTTGTTACTTTTACTGTTACTTTTACTTACTGATTACTTTTGGAAATCTTTTCCGCCGAAGTATTATTCTCATTGCCCTGTTTTGGAATTTTTTTCTTTCTGTACTCAATAAATGAAAGAAAACGGTTGAGGGGTGGGTAGAAAACTGAGGTTCGATGTGTCTAGGAGTGACGGACGAATGAATCCACCCCTCTCACTGCGGTACAAGGCAATTGATGTAGAGAGTCCGACTGGAGAAGTCTAGGTTAGGTCTTAATTAAATTATTATAATTAGGAATTAATTATATATTTAGGTTTACAATATTGATTTAGCATAATCGTTTGACATATTATAATATTCAAAACGTTAGATATAAATAGTATTATATTCTGTTTCTGTGAGGTTTACATTGCACTGAATTACATAGTTTGACTACCCCGATTTGTCTGGATTTCTACTCTTCGTTTGATCTATTTTTAAAACACTAACAATGCAGTGTCTATCTTATTTTTTAATAGATAATTAGATTTAGCAAGGGTCTGTCATAACTTGTGATTGAAATGACGATTAAAGTTAATAATTGTGCCTTTCACATTTAAGGCGCCGCAACCGGGCTCAAAAGGAAGAAGATGGAGAGATATGAAATTACGAATGTTAGAGGAGCGCGCTAACATTTAAAGCGACAAAATCGTTGCGAAAATGTTTAATAAAACACGACTCGTTTAAAACAGAGCAAAAGTCTCGTGGAACGTATCTTAAGTGTCATTTAAAGAAACATTGTAATTTTTTTGCAACTATATTCTGTAAAATAACTGAAACCAACGTGTTTATAATAATTTTCGGAGAACACTTTGTGATTTTTTTCTATCGAGGAAATTTTATATAATTTGCGTTTCGGCGTGGAACGCGTCTAGATATTATCTTCAAAAATAAAAAAAATTCTAAGAGCTTAAAAACTTCAAATGTTTAAGGGCCCGCAACCCAGATTTCTATCGATTTATTACATATTTCCCTTAAACACGGTAAGTTTTAAAGCACTTAAAAAATATATGTTATTCTTGAAGATAATATCTAGAGTCTAGATATTATTATATTAGATTGCCCGCGCCGAAACACAAATTATATAAAATTCCCTCGATAGACAGAAATCGCAAAGAATGCTCCAAAAATTATTATAAACACGTTTGTTTCAGTTATTTTATAAGTTACATGTATGAAAAAAATCACAGTGTTTCTTTAATGCCCGCGAGATTTTGCTCTATTTTAAACGAGTCGTGTTTTATTAAACATTTTCGCAATTTTCGCATCGATTTTGTCGCTGTAAATGTTAGCTCTCTTCTCTAACATTCATAATTTTGTATCTCTCCATCTTCTTCTTTTCGAACCCGGTTGCAGAGCCTTATGTGAGATACGTAAGAAATCGGTAGAAAGGCGGGTAGCGGCGCCAGAAATAGAAAAGTTGTGGAAATTTTACGTGGCAGAAGTAATGCTCCTCCAGAAAACAGACGTCTACTTTATGGTTCGTAAGTTTTTGCTGCATCCGATTTCTGCTTCACAGTGAAGATAAAACGACAATAATTATCTTTGTTCAAAAATATTAAAACAATTTGTTATATTTTTTTTTATACGTTAACAATGTGCCGCTTTTCATGCTTATTCTGGTTTTCACAGACAACATCCCAGAAAATGTTCGCGGAACTCTTAATTGTCTATTGTCAAAACAATGGCGCTTCAGAACAGAAGGGGACTGCGGGAGATGTCGGCGGAGTTTTCTGTAAAAAAAATTAAAGTCCGCCCCGGAAAGAAAATGAAAATGTTCGCAAGGGGATGAAAGGCGTATAAAGTGTAAATGTGTTCAGGGGGTGCCGGCTCCTGTTGGGGTGTCCGTGGCAACAGGGGCTGTTTCAGACTGTTTCGGGGAAATATGAAATACGGAAGTCTCTTTTCATCGGGGTTGAATTTTGCAAAACAAATTATTTTACGCTGTGTTAGTACACCGTTTACAAAAAAATTGAAGACATGTAAGTTCTTCGTGCTAGAAGGGCTTAGTAATCTGCAAACATGAATCGAGGTAACCAATATTGTTAAAAGTTATGTTTGTTGGTTTTCAGGAATTTGATGCGGCGCGGCGCTCCAAATCCAATGTCCAGTTGTTTCACAGAAATGCAAATGCATTGGCCATTCAGCGCTATTTTGTCATTTGAAATGCCATGAAATTCCGATTCTAGGAGCGTTTTAGCTTTTCATCAAAATGAAATGAGCTGACATGCTTGACAACATAGTCATTGACATCACAATTGGTTCAAATGCTGAATTGGACTTAGAATTGGCATTTAACGGGAACCTTTCAACTGTCAAAAACAACAAAATATCAGAATGGCCATTTTATGACAATGCTACATTAGAATTTCTGTTAAAGTCTTGGGCGGGTTATTATATCAATATGGGCTAGTTACTTCACAGAACTACTAGTTATCAATAAACTGAAATATTAACTTTAATAAATCTTTTGGAGCTTGAAAATTAACTGTAATATTTTTTGAATTGTTCAAATTCTTTCAAACAAACTGTCTTATCAAACAAAGAGTTATCCTTGGTAAATGATTTATTTTAAAAAATCGGAGTTTGCGATTCACACGCGCTTTCTTTTACCATTTTATTTAGCCTGTTTATTTTAAAGTGGTTTGAAGATTGGATATTGATTGTACAAAAATAAAAATGTTATTTTTTTGGTTTTGGTAAGATTTGAACCTTCGTTCGCTAGATGTCTCTCTGAGCGCTGAAAGTCAGGCGCTTTATACCGCTGCGCTATCGGAGGCTCGCGCGTGTCCGTGAATTTTCCACATTATATTAGAACCGAGGACCAAATAATAAAAAAAATCGAGAGCAGTTAACACGCGGTAGAAGCGAAATTTTACCAAAACAATCTCAACCAATGAAGAACCAAGGAGCCTTGAAAAGTGAGGTCATAATCAAAGCGGGCAATGACCGCAGACCTGGCGCCATTTCCATTTTATATCTCAACCAATAGGTGCCTTGATAGGAGTTTTATGCTTCGCAGGTGCTGTATACGTCATATCAGTTTCATCCGAATTCCCAATCACAACGGGGCTATAAAAATTTCACTTCAAAAACGAATTTTATAATAATTTAAAAAATTATAATCAATAACATCAAATAATCAATTTTAGTGACGCACTTCCATTTAAAAACGGAAACGAACTTCCGTTCAAAAACTTATATCAGGAAATTTACTTAATTTGTAGCTGTTTGTGTGGTTGTATACAGTTATAGTTGTATGTAATAGTATTTGCCTTTGTAATATCAGCATTACATTGGTGGCAGATACTTTCAGCGTTACTTAAGATGACATAATAAACGTTTTGTTTAGTGACTACGCTTCTCAACATTACTTCCCCCTTTCTCATTTCCTTCCGCCTAACAAGGTTTCTCAAAGTGTGTGAGTAGAGCGCTATGCTCACAATAATCACTGTTTTCTTTTAATGTCGCAGCAGCCAGCGTTTCAAAATAATGCATAAATGAAATGCTTATTATAAAACAAAAGTCGTTACATGGTGTAAAATAAAGTCGCTCCCGTTGTCTGTACGCTTAGAACTTTTAAACTACGCAACGGATTTTCATGTGGTTTTCACCAATAGATAGAGTGATTCACGAGGAAGGTTTAGGTATATAATTTGCCAAAGTTTTGTGTAAATTGGTTGAAATATATAATATATAAAGAGGGCGGGCTGGCAAGCTGGCGGTGTGGATTTGATATGTATGCAAATTAACAGATGGCGTTGGTTATAAAGGTTGGGTTATAGCGTTGTGTTTCGTTAGCCACAGCAACGTGTGGCCGTGTCTGCTGGTTATCAATAAATTGCTATTCATAACGATTTGCTATTAATAATTCTACCCGCTCCGCAGGTTTTTACTGCTATGCTACTGCTTCGCCCAGTTAGTGTTGGTGATCATTTTATAAATCCAATAGGAACTGGTTCCAAAATTAGCTCGTTCCTCGGATCCACTGTTATTCAGTAATAGCTAGTCACCGGGACAAAGTAACCGGACTGACAATGACGTCATATGTAGTATATAGCCGCGTGATACATAACTAAGTACTACCATCACTCTTTCAAGGGAAACTGGACCTAAGCAAATTTTTGGTGTAAATCGGTTATTGGAATTAATCGTGTGTGAGATGCAGATGAAAGTGGCGCTATCTATACGCGAGTTTTGTAATTTATCCGTATTGATATAACGTAAGAAAAAACTCGCGGGAACACATTATATATTGCGCACTTACATAGATTAGATAATTAATCCTGTTTGGTGATAGATGACAGCACTTGCATCTGTATCTATTTGTGAATAGCGTGTGTACGCAGACGCAAGAGTAATAATACTGTTTGATTTCTTTTTGTCAAACTTTTCATTACTAGGAATAACTGAATATCCTTTTAATTTTCTGTAAAACTCTCCCTCTTCTCTGTGTTAGCAGGTTGACCTTCGGTTTTTACTGGTTATATCATTTGATTAACCTTTATTTTGAATTTATCAGATATCCAATAAAAAAGATTATCAAATTTATTATCAGGGTTCCGTTAAAATGACTGAAAATACAAACAATTATATAAATTATTTAACATTACAAACAGCACAGCTCTCATAATAATTAAATCAAAAACAAAACTTCCAATCCTAATGTAAGCATTATTACTTCTAGTCTTTGTCTCTCTAACCAACAAGAATTTCCAAGGTAAGAAATTCTACTGTTTTCATTTTTATTTTTCGTTCTTCTACAGAATTTTCATTCAGCAATGTCATGTTATCACTCCTGTAAATAGTTCAACTCGGTGAAATAGCTCCAACAATGTTTTAGTGTGAATTCTCAGAACAGCGCTGTATGTTGCTCTGAAAACTAATTATCTATGTCGATCCGAAACATCCCAACTGTTGTTGGAGCAGTACAAATTTTAATAGTGTAAGAGTAATGAAGTAATATATTAATGTTACAAAGTTTCAACTTCGCAGAGGATTATTTAAATTAACACGTTCGTTTATTTTAGACACAATGTCGAACACACGTAAAGCATAACCCTTTTTTAAACAAATTTTAGGCTTTTGAATTAAACTTCTTACAGTAACGATTTCAAAAAACTATTTTTATTGTACAGAGGTACATCGTACTCATAATACACCATTCAACTCAAATTTTGCTCTTTTTAGACTGAAACTTGGTGTAATAACTCGAAATGAGCTGCATAACCGAATAATTTATTTATTTATTTATTAACGCCGATTATAACGGCTTTTACAAAAGAATAACAATTATTTTACATATGAATACAGAATATACATAGATAAAAGAAAAAAAAAATATATAAATATAAAATTCATAAAAGAGAACAATAGAAATTGTAGTATCAACATAAAAAAGTACAATGAGTAGGTTATTATAAATACAATACAACATATTATAAATCCCGGATATTTATGTATTAAGAAATTAATACTTTAAATCTGTATTTGATTATAGTCAAACTGAGAAGCGCTGACAGACAGATTTAATTAAGTAGTGTTTGTATGAGGTTAGCAATGTTTATAGATTCATCCAAACCATATTTATTTCCAAGTATATGCAGGCGATTCATTATGGAATTGAGTTCAGCGTTCGATCCTGTATTGTTGCAATGATAAGGTAACTTGAAACGAACTGATCGACTAGGTACATGAAAAGATATTAGCGAAAGAAGTTCAGCGGAGTTCAACAGGTTGGTAACGATTTTCAATAAATAAAATAGGTCTGAACAAATTCTTCTTTATTTTAATGTATCGAGTCCCAATAGTTGTAACAGAGAGGGATAATTAATGTTTTCGATGAATATTCCCAATTTAAAATTAATATAACGTAAAAATTTATGTTGGACTCGCTCAAGAGAATTCTCATGCACACTGTAATAAGAATTCCAAATGGTGGAGTTAAATTCTAGTTGGCGTCTAACAAGTGAAGTGTAAAGTAATTTGACAGTTTTTAAATTTTTGAAATCCTTTGAAATCCGTAAGACAAAACCTAACATTTGCATTGCTTTACTGGTTATATTATTAATATGTTTAATGAATGTTAATTTAGTGTCAAAGGTTATACCAAGGTCTCTTATTTCATCAAAAGATAATAAGATGTGATTATTGAGAAAGTAGGTGAACAACAATGGGTTTTTTTTTTCTGTGGAATCTCATAAGTTAACATTTTTTTACATTAAGAGTTAATTTGTTGATAAGACACCAATCATAAAAGCTATTAATATTAGATTGAAGTGTCAGACAGTCCTCGATATTATCAATAATTCTAAAAATCTTCATATCATCAGTGAACATTAGAATGAGAACACGGGTGAATATGTTTGTTACGTCGTTAATAAATAAATTAAAAAGTAAAGGACCAAGATGCGAACCCTGGGGAACGCCACTGGTAGCTTCGAACATGTAAGATCATTAATACAGACAATTAGCTGACGCCTAATTAAGTAACTCTTAAACCAAGATAAAAGGTTTCCATTAATAACGAGTTTCAAAAGTTTATTAATGAGGATTTTAAGACAGACCTTATCAAACGCCTTACTGAAGTCGGTGTATATAGAATCAACTTGTTGTTTATTGGCAAGTGCATTAGAAATGAAATTTTCATATAATATAAGGTTAGTCAAAGTTGATCTGCCGGAGATAAAGCCGTGTTGACAAGTTGCGATACAAGAGTTTACAAAAAAGCTGATTTTCTTAAGAATCAATTTCTCAAAAAGTTTAGGCATAGACGATTGAATACAGATAGGCCGATAATTTTCAACAAAAGATTTATCACCACTTTTAAATATAGGAGTTAGGTAGCTAAGTTTCCAAATTTGTGGAAAGTGTCCTGTAGAGAGTGACTTATTAAACAGTAGGTATATTAAGCGGAACAGATAAACTTTGGACACAATTCTTAAGTAAGATGGAAGGAATCTTATCATAATGGAAAGTTGTTTCGAAAATTCATTTTTTTCAAATCGGAAATGTATGTACCTTATAATAGGTTTATTTCTTCTCTCTTGTGGGACTTTTCCTGCTGAAAATTTTTTTACTGACTCAAATTGAAGTGGCAGTGTCCTTGGTCAAAGACAACCATTCAAAATCGAAACTTTTTTTGAAATGGCTTTAGCCTTTTTTTGTGAATAGATCTAAAGAGCCAAGTATTTTCCTACTTTTCTCTGCCTCGTTCAATTTCTATATCCGCTATATCAACTTTCACTGATTCGGAGAAATCCGCAAAAACTGTCACATCTCTAAGGTAATTAAAAAAAATGCATTTTATTTAATAAATTGGATACATTCGAAAAGTGTTCACTTTTCAATGTATGTCTAGAAATATTTAAGTAATTTGAATAAATAAAATGGATATAGCGGATTTGGATATTCACTTCGTGATTTATATGGAATATAGAGGCTTTTGAAACTCAACTGACCTAAGGGGCCTGTTACCACACCCGCCATCTTGGAAAAATAACTGCTCGTGATAGGTTGAATTCCGAAATAGCGGATTTTGATAGATGAATGATAAAGCGGGTTTTGTTTCTCACTCGCAGTTTTAAGATGGTTTTTGGTCGTTAAAAGAGAGGTTTTGAAATTCAATTTTAGGTTCATCTTGTTCCTCGCAGAAATGTGAATCAGATGTCATACTCCGATCATATTGTCAAAAAATCGGATATAGTGGGTATTGAAATTATAGGACTCTTATCTCCTTTTTTCTTCCCCACATACTTCATCCTTACAACATACTCTAATTGCAGATGCCAAAGTACGAAAAAGACAGGATTAAAAGTTCACGAATTTATGATAGCCTGGGTGTCATGGACATAAACATAAAGATGGAGGAACGACAGTTGAGATGGTGCGGGCATGTAAGACGGAGACCACCAGACCACTCAGCGAAGCAGGCAATGTCTATGGAGCTTCATAGACAGTCATACAGAGAAAGACCAAAGAACTCCTGGATGACTCAATGCTCCAAAATATTACAGAGAACGGCCAGGATGAAAGCGATACCCAGAACCGAAGAAGATGGGTGGGTCACCACTGTATGGGAAAAAAATAATTCTTGTTTTGATTTGTGTAATAGTGATAAAAGAGTGTTAAATGGAGATATAAAATCACGTAATTTTTTTAATAATTTTTGGATTTCATCTTCTTCCTCCGGATTGACTTTGAATATTTACAAAATAGAGAAAAACCCACCCTAGTAAAATCTTTAAAAAATGTTAGATAAACCATTAAAAATGAATTATTTTTAATGAAACACGAAATAGAGGGAATATTTTGATTTATTTATTTAAAAAATATATGAATATAATTCAAATTATCCCAAGGCAGTGTGTTCAATACCAGCAAAATCCTTCTTACTCTTAAATTTCGGCAGTATTTTGGGAGACTCAATCTTGGGACTTTTTGTAAATGATTTCGTTAAATGATACTATATTTGCTACAGAAGATTAAAAAAAATATGGTTTAAATGATTCGTAGTTACTTTTATATACACTAGAAATAACCCCGTGAATCCGGAGGAAGAAGATCGTTTCAGAAATTCGAAAAATTTTAAACGCGTCGTTTGGCACCCTTTTACCGCTCTTGGATTTTAGAAATATATATATTTTTAAATAACCCCCTTAATGTATAATTGTATAGCCTGAGAACGAGGAGAGCTGAACCCAAGAGCCTACCTAGGCAATACGTTGAGACAGTGCGAGGAAGAAGAAGAAGATGGAGATTCCAAAGTACCACTGTCTCTGGAAAGTTGGAAGTAATTGGAACCCTTGCTTGGAATTCGCGTAAAAAAAAAGATCATCCATCCTTTTTTTGATCAACGAATATTACATTCCATACCTTTATCATCACTGAAATGTGAACCAAATTCCGTTGAAAATATAAGCAAAAATACCGCCCATATAAAGCATTATTGCTAGAGAGTAATTTTCCAGGCAATTTATACTCTGCGTCTGTTCGCCCATACGAATTGATAAAGGGAATAGCTTCCGTACAACAATGCTGCCGTTATTTTCCACTCAATTGCCGCCTCCGTTGGACTTTAGGTAATATAATCGCATTTCCAGCTATAATAAAAACAAATGCGCGAGTGACACACTTTTAAAGTACGCTTAATATTGAAGTTTTATAACTGAATATTTTTTGTGCACAAAATTTCATACATTTTTTAAAGAATTTTGGTACGCAGCAATAACAATTTAGACAATAATCTAGAAACACGTGAAAAAATTTAAAAAACATTTCATATATTTTAGCAGTTATGTTATTAATTTATATATGATTTTAGATTTTCACGGCCAAAAGTATTTTCGTTATTTATTTTTGTGACATTATACCATGTTGCTCTTCTTACTTCTTCAGCCAACGTTTCGGACAGTGTTACAGTGTCCGTCATTAACACATCTGTACTGATGATGGACATCATCAACAGATCTGCCCTGATGATAAACACTGTAACGCTGTCCGAAAAGTAGGTAGTAGTAACACGGCAACACCCCAAAAATAAATAATAAAAAAAGTTATTAGTTTACATTGTTTGCCATAGCCTCATTGTTAAGTTATTGACTCTAGTATACATATAGTTTACACTACATAATTGTTTTGTATTTTTTATAAAAATCATTTTTTTCTGTGTATTTAAAGGCACTTTTTTCCGTAAATAACTAAATATAAAACGGACTGCAAAATTAAAAATTCAAACAGAGTGACTGGAACAAGTCAACGCTACCGGAAATTCGAGAACAATCTCGTCAAAGATGTCGCCCAGTGGTACAACACGCCCTCACGTAAAACACACAGATTTATCGAATTTTATTTGTTCATGTCCTCATTTTTGTTTTACTATTTTATACTACCGCGTTTATACTTATGGGTTTTTCATGTTAATTAACATGTTTATTTCTATATATACATACTTTACGTGTTGCATATTCTTTTTAGACCAAATACATGGCTGTAGGATGCACCCAACAAATCCCAACTCTCTCATGTGGAAACCAAAATTTCGAAACGGTACCAAGATTCACATACCTAGGCTCCCTGATAACAAACGACAATAATACCACAGAGGAGATCCAGAAGCGCATAGTGAACGCAAATCGCTGTTATTTCCGCCTACAAAACCAATTAAAGTCCAGACTGCTGTTCAGAAACACGAATCAGACCAGTACTTACGTACGCAGCTGAGACTTGGGTATAACTAAGAGGAATGAGAGAGCACTGGACGTTTTTGAAAGAAAAATTTTGAGGCGCATCTTCGGACCGGTTCTAGAAAATGGATTTTGGCGCAGACGCTGTAACAATGTGCTCTATACTTTGATTAAGGAGCTAAACGTCGCAAAATTTATAAAATTGGGAAGACTTCGGTGGCTGGGTCATGTGGAGAGAATGGCCGAGCATCAAGCACCAAAGTCCCCGCTGAACTCAAGACCAATAGGGCGAAGGAGCCTGGGAAGGCCAAGACTCAGACGGAGCGACAACGTCCTCAAAGACATATCTATCTTGGAGCTTCCAAACTGGAGAGAGCTGGCACAAAACCGAGATGAGTGGAGGAAGACTCTTGAGGAGGCCAAGACCCACCAGGGGTTGTAGAGCCAATAGTGATGATGATGATTCTTTTTATATGGTACATAGGGTCATAGGGCGTACTGCACCCGCCCCTGTGCTCCGCTGAATTAAACAAAGTTTTTTTTTAACCGAGTTTTTTTTAACCGAGTTTTTTTTTAACTGATGTTTTTTTACCGAGTTTTTTTTACGACGAGTCATAGAACATTCCAGACAAGAAAAATATAAAATGTGATGTGGTCTGACTATGACCATGCGGTAAGGTCCTCGAATTTTTGTCTTATTTTTTTTTTGTTCTAGCAACTAAACTCATCGGCAATCGTACCATTCGACGCAGCTCGCCAAGTTGTACGGTGTGTTGAAACCGCTTGCCGAAAATTCAATGAAAAAAACACCTTCGATAATCAAAATGGCCTGGCTAGGCCATATTGCCCATCGGAGGGTTAAGGTCAATTTAGGCAATTTTCGAGTTCTTCATTACATATCTAGTATAAAATGAAGTCGCTCAAAATGTATGTGCGCATAGATCTTTTAAACTACGCAATTGATTTTCATGCGGTTTTCACCAATAGAAGAGTGATTCAAGAGGGAGGTTTATATGTATAATACATGCTAATTATAGTAGAGAAAAGCCGAGAAATTCAAATATTCAATTCAGGCAGCGGGCAGCTGGCAAGCGGGTGGTGTGGATTTTATAAAGGTTTGGTAGTGGCGTTGTGTTTCGTTAGCCACAGCAACGTGTCGCCGGGTCTGCTAGTTAAAAATAAGCCGTTTTTATAGAGCTTCAATGTCGTTAATTCTGAAAAAGACTTTTTTAGAATCTGTATTATTTATGTCAGAGCTGATTGTTTTACTGACAATTAAAGGCCAGATAGAGGGTCGCCGAGGGCCTGGTAGGAGACAATTGTCTTGGCTGCGTAATATACGAGAGTGGACAGGCATTAGAAGTGTGGAGGAGCTATTCCGGGCAGCGCAAGACAGAGAGACATTTTTAAGAGTGATCGCCAACGTCGGGGGGACCTGATACGGCACACAAAGAAGAAGAAGAATTAGGTAAAGGGTCAGAAGGTAATTGCTAATAAAACCATTGTTTTAAAAAATATCAGCTCATGCAAGTATTGCTTGTTGAGATTTAAAAAAAAAAATTATTTTCTTTTTTAATATCATGTATATTTTCGAGGTTTCGGACTCACATAATGTTATCATTTTTTGCCTCATATACATATTTTAAAATTATAATATTAATATGTTTTCATGATATTCTCTAATGTTCTTTAAAAGGCATTTAGTCCTTTATATTAGAATTCACTTGAAAATATTTTCCAGTTTACACGATCTAATAAATTTCGATGAGTTCGAGGTCATCAATATGGTCACTCTCTGACGTTCATATTTAATGCACTTCGATAATGTGCGTTCAACATCTTCAATTGAGCACATTGGAGAATCAGAAAGGCCAGCAAACAATCTTCCCATTAGTGCATGTCCGGATCTTAATCTAATAAAAAAAATTAACAAAACAAAAAAACAACTTCAAAAAATGCACTAAAAAGTAAAAAAATAATTTCGTATTCTTCCACAACTTCATAATTAACTTACTTTTTCTACACATCAATGTGTAGGTACGATTGTTATTTTTGGAGTCGGTGTCAGTCAAGGTGGGTTTGTTCGACTTGACTTGACGAGAGACGAGAGCGGGGCCGCGGCGTGAGGGGAGCTGTTAAGTGAACACGCCTGGCCGGGTACCTTTGCTGACACCGACTCCAAAAATAACAATCATACCTACATATTGATGAGTAGAAAAAATAAGTTAATTATGAAGTTGTGGAAGAATACGAAATTACTTTTTTACTTTTTAGTGCATTTTTTGAAGTCTTTTTTGTTTTGTTAAAATTTTTGTTTATTTTTTTATTTTTAGTGAATCTGAAGTTCACTAACTAATTTGCCTGAATGTGGGTAGACGTACTAAACGTGCTGCTCATGTGAGACAGACATAATTTGATCATAACGATGTTAGGGTCAAATTAAGAGATTCGGCCGAGTTTCGTTAATTTGCTCCTAAGAATTGAAGAGTTCCGTTACTTTGTCGTGGATCCCATAATCAGAACCTAACCAAACTCTCATCAAACCATCCTTGAAGTACATCCTTTCCAAAAAAAAGAATCATCGAAATCGGTTGGCGTGATATTGAGTTATTCGTCCATTTGTCGCGCCCATACTTAATGCAGTTTTCCCATGGATTCCATTGTCGGAACTAGATCAAATTAAAATGGGACCACACAGGAAGCACCAGCTTTCAAATAAAAAAGAATCATCAATATCGGTTCACCCAGTCGAAAGTTCTGAGGTCACAAACATAAAAAAAAATACAATCGAATTGAAAGTTCTGAGGTCACAAACATAAAAAAAAATACAATCGAATTGACAATCTCCTCCTTTTTGAGGTCGTTTAAAAATGATTCTAATTTCCGATCTATTCAGATTAACCTCGGTGAACCATGGTCTTTTAAGTATTTCTGTACCATGTTATCTTATCAGCGCACAACGTTTCAAAATTAATATTCCACATATTAAAAAAATGTTTGGTATATCGATATATGTGCGTATTTTTGTCAACAATACTGGAAATTTCAGGAACTGACCAAAACCTGCTGACGTCAAAACTGTCGCGTGGTTCGCCGCCAGGCCCGCAAAATGGAACCCAGAATGTGGAGGGCAGGTTTATTTCTTTTGACATTTTACGCATTTCAGTGTAAACGCTTTGACAAATGCATAATAATTTCACGCTTATTGCCCACCCCCGAATACTTAGACTTCATAAACTACAAAGCGAATATGGCCACATAATTTCTGCAAAACAGACAACTCTTATAAAATTCAATTATGAACGAGTCATTTAGTATCTACTAATTATTTAACTTGAGAAAAATTACGAGATGTAACTTGACTTGCCAGAATGAATACTGAAAAATGTGTTTATACAGTGTCGAACTAAACCATGTGGACGCATTTTTCAAATAAATATTAAAAATTAAAATATAATATTGTAGTTTATCATAGAAGAAGAGATAATATCAACAACTCACAATTAAAACACGAAAGAAAAAAAAAAACAGAAAAATGAAACAGTTAGCCGCCTAGTATGGTGATTTAATTTTACGAAAATGTGTTAATTGTTTAACATGCATTAAACAAATACAAAATAAAAAAATATATAAAGGTAACGGTGTCTGCAACACTAGTGATACCGGAACTTAGGTCTCTGACACTTGAGCCATGGATTTAAAAATATTAGAATAATAAAATAATTTTACTTTGTATAAACCACTTATTTGATGTGCAAATCCGACCGGTTTCGGAACAAACGTTCCTTCGTCAGGGAAAGCTTATACTAATTTGACAGTTTCGAACAATGTTTTATTATGGTAGGGGTGGAGCTGTTTCTAGATAATAATGTAGATTGGGTAGGTAGGTATTAGTGTAGAGTGGGTGGGTAGGGGAACAAATCCATGATTGGGCTATATGACAATTTTTGTTTGTTGATAATAGGTTCATTATTTTTAAGGGATTTTTTAATTTCCAAGGCTTCTAAGTTATCTAAACTGTCAAATTAGTATAAGCTTTCCCTGACGAAGGAACGTTTGTTCCGAAACCGGTCGGATTTGCACATCAAATAAGTGGTTTATACAAAGTAAAATTATTTTATTATTCTATAATGGATAACCACAAAGTAATAGCTACATTCAAAAATATTAAAAATATTATTTTTAATTTGGTAATTTTATTAATAAAAATGTAGGTACATCAGTTTCAATTTTAAAAAGTTCATGTGCATAAGTATTGCACATCAGGGTGTCGATTATTTCAACTTTTGAATTCAGAAACGCCTGAGGTCTCAAAAGTTTCGTCTTACAAGGAAAATGAGAACTGCGTTTAATTTTTTTTAATGTGTTAGCTCGCTAAAATGCATTGGATATCAGAAAAAAAACTTTAACATGTAGTTTTAAATTATGGTAGTTAATTTTTTTTTTCTATAATTTACCTTTTAACCATCGTTTGTTATTAAAAACTGCGACAAGCTGACCAAAATGTAAAAAAAATTCAAATCTTATATATAAAAATGAATCACTGAATGTATTGCTAAGCGCTTAACTTTCGAACGACTGCACCAATTTGGATAATTCTTTTTTTGTGTGTTCGTTATTGTCAGGACAAGGTATTTATTTCCGGTGAGCTCTGGCATTATGAAATTTATGAAATTTGTATAAAAAAATTGCTATTGGTGGCACGCGAGGTTTGAAAACTGAATGTATGGAAAGCGTGAGAGAGGGAGAGATGGTGGGAAAGAGGGTGGGGGGGCTAGGGGGGAGGGGGAGGGTTGAATGGTGAGGGGGGAGGGGAAGGGGAGGGAGGGTGGTGAGAGGGAGGGGAGGGGGAGAGGTGGAGGAGGCGGAGTGGGAACCCCCCTTACACCATGCGAGCGAAGCCGCGGGAAAAATCTAGTTTATAATTACAAGTAAGTCATATAAATACAAGTAAGAATAAATATAAAAGTGTTATTTTCTCCTTTTATATTTTTAACAAACAGTTAACAAATGTTTCAAAAAAAATTTTTGCGTTCTTTGTACTGCGAATATGAAATAAAAATTAAGTTTGCTACGAAATATAAAATATAAACCCTTTGTTTTATTTTTTTCCCAAATCATGAAATATATTTTTTTTTCAAAACTTCCGGCCATTTTAGCTAGCTAATAGTGAAAACCAATTTAATTTATTTTTAAGTTTTCGAATAGATCAAGACCAAATTGAATATCTTTGATCAAGACCATACGCAACTTTTGAGATCCCAAGAGTTTAAAATTAAGTCTTTTTTCTCTCTATGGAGAGCGACACAAGCTATTGCACATACTCGCAAGGAAATTATTAAAATAAAAACTTCTCAGGAGGTTCCAAGCTCAAATTTTAACCTTATCCATTCAAGTCTTGTTTAGTCTCACAGGAGGTGACGGAGGTGATATTTGCACGGGTTACTTCAATAGACTGACTGATTGTTCCTTAGAGTTATTGTTCCAAAATATCACATGTGGGTAATATTGGCACATATTGTCAGGTGATGGAAAATATTTTGGATGGAGGAAGGTAGATGTACATTGTACATGTACATGGTTGCATCAATACGCAAAAACCCTTCAAGCCAAGTTCCTTTCCTTGCCGATCAAATCCCATACTAACAATGTGTGGTATTCCTACAGTGCAACGTGGAGAGGGCTAGGAAAAAAATGGTAAGTTATTGATGCCAATCTAATATTGAAATTCAATCAAAAGCCTAAGTTTATTCACCACATTAAAAACATCGCATCCGCTCCAACAGTGCTTGTTCCTATTTGTTAATTGTATTTATTATTTAATCTCGTCACCTTCATGTAACACTCCTTATTGACACATAGTTTTTTGGAAAATTTCGCTAAATGTTCCTTTTGAAGTATCAATTTTGTACCAGGAGCGAATTATTCGTCGAAAAGTTCATTTATTATCTCAGGATTTCCCCAAATCTTATCATCCTACTTATAAAAGTTTGAACTCACATGTGACTCCCTTCTCCAGGTCCTCGTAGAAGCCACACAGGGCCAGGTGGTTGAGGGCGGAGGGCGGCAGCCGCCCTAGAGGGCCCGCCCTTCGCAGCCTTTGGGCGATCAGCTCAGCGTCCCGAGCATTCCTATCTCCGGGCCTGAAATAAAAGAAACGCTGATATTAGATAACGAAAGGATTTTTATTAACACCGTTAACTACTGACCATAAAGGCGCCATTCCATTGAGGCAACACTGAACGACAAGAGGCATGCTACATGTTTTCTAGTGTTGTCCGTTTCTGGGTGGGCGACAATGTGCCACAAATTTTAACAATGTTACTTTCGGATTTTGACTCCCCGCATCGCGTGCGCTTTGTCGTCTATGCTTTTAGCATCCTTCTAAACGATTCAATGGAGGCAACATCATTTTGGCGCAACATGTCTTTACAAACAGTTGCGGAGACTGCATTTTTGGTAATATCTATAAATTGTAGAAAAAGGATTTACAAAAAACAAACTTAAACAAAACTAAAAAAAAAACGGAACAATCGTATTTACTCGCTAGCTGCTTTGGCTTTTGATTTTTTATACTGTTGTCTTCATAACCGCTAACTTTACTAATCCTCAACTCCGGTGAATTATTTATTTTATTTATTTTTTTTTTTTTTATTGAAAGAATAGATATACATATTAAAATCAACAAACAAGTCCTGCTAAGCCAATTGAATTGGCTTGTCAGCAGGTGCTTATATTTTAGTTACATATAGATTTTTTATATTTAAAATTTACATCTTATATCTACAGATTCAACATTTTTTTTATACATATCAATATCAATATAAATTTTTTTTTCTGATAACCAATTTTTCACCATATATTTAACCTTATTCATAGAATTACATTTCTTTATATTGTCAGGTAATAAATTAAATATCTTCGGTATGATGTATTCAAACGTTCTCTGTCCGTACTTATTGTTAAATTTCGGAACTATTAACCCGTCGTTGCGCGTGAATCTAGTGCTGTATTTATGATCTAATTTCTCTTTATGCTGCGGGGTAAATATATGTTGAATTATTATTTTGTGCCATAGTATTGCTTTAACAGGTAAAATTTTGGCACTCTGAAACAGCAACGGTGTATCATGTCTCTGTTTGAAAATATTAGGGACGACTAATAATTTTACAATTGCGTATTGTACAACTTGTACTTGTTTCAGATTGGTTGTAGAAGTATTTCCCCATATTGTTAATCCATATCTTATAATAGATTCTGCCAATGACATATAAATTATTTTAAGTGTTTCAATTGAAAGAAAAAATTTTAATGTGTACATTCTGCCAGCAATTGATCTGAGTCTTTTACAGGTTTTTTTTAATATGTTTGTCCCATTTAAAAAAACAATCTACTGTGACACCAAGATACACGTATTACGTAACTAATTCTAAGCTTTCACATTTACAATTAGTTGGAATATTTTTATGGATGCAATTAAAATCGTGAGAAATAATATTAGGATTAAATAGAAATTTAGCATTAGGGATCTTATATGCATTACTTTGGTTTTTTTAGCATTTATTAATAGTCCTGCATCATGTGACCATTTACAAAGTTGATTAAAATCAATTTGCATGAGTTCAATTGCAATTTTTAGATCTTTATGTGATATGACCAATGCCGTATCATCTGCGAATACAAAATGTTTAACAAAAGAGAAAAGTTTTTTCATTATAGTTACATAAATTATATATAGTGCAGGCCCCAATATGGAACCTTGTGGAACTCCTGCAGATACATTTTTTGTTTTACTAAAGTATTATTTATTTTGGTACATATTTTTCTATCTCTAAGATAATCTTTAAATAAATTTAACACATTTCCTATTATTCCAATTTTTTCTAGAGTTTTCAGAAGTTTTTTAGAGTTAATTGTGTCAAAAGCTTTAGAGTTATCGATAAATAAAACAATAACATGTAATTTATTATTTAATTGATTATTTATATAATTAGAAAAATCTTGCAGTAGTTTTTCAGTGTTTTTTTTTTCTTTGGAAGCCGTATTGATTTGGATCTATGATAGTGAATTTTTCAATATAATTATTTAATTTATTTGATATAAATTTTTCGAGATTTTTTTCTAATGCTGGTAGTATACTAATAGGCCTATAATTTCCCAGTTCAATGTGTTTTCCACCTTTAAATGTTGGTCTTGTAATGCTACATTTAAATTCTTGTGGAATTTTTGCTTGCTTTATTATCATATTGATTAAATGAGTAATTATTGGCCCAAGAGTTTTTATATTTCTTTTTAAATCAAACATTCTTATGTTGTCAATACCTGTGCTTTTAGAGTTTTTAATTTTTTTAACAATGTTTTCAATGTCAGTTATAGTAGCTCTCGGTATATATAAACTGTGAGGTAGTTCTTCGAGTACTATATTAGTAGCTTTGTGATTGCATTTATGTAACATGTTGCTGATGCTATCCGAGAAGTAATTCACAAAATCATTTGACACAGAATCCTCAGTTCTATCTTTTAACATATATCGTGTTATAGTTTCATCACAATCGTTTTTGGGTTTACGTCCTAAAATATTATTTATCTCGTCCCAGGTTTTTTTTTGTATCATTAAGACAGTTTTTAAATCTATTGTTATAGTAGTTAGTTTTATCTTTATTTATAAGTTTATTGACAAGGTTTCGTGTTTTTTTGTATTCTGTTTCAAATGTTTTGTTTGTTGGTGTACTTTTCCATTTTTTATAAAGTTTATCCCTTTTATTTATATGACATAATAATTCACTGTTTACCCATTCATTTATTGCAAAAGGTCGTGTTTTCAGTTTTTGCACAATCGTTTTAGAACTACTCTTGTAAAATTTGTTAAATAAAGATTTTATTTTTTCATATAATGAAATACAATCCCTCTCCTCTATAAGTTTACTCCAGTTATAATCTTTGATATATCGATCAATAGCCTTTTGTGAGATGGTTTGAATATACTTATTTGCAAAGTCTACCTGACGTTTATGAGATTTTATATTAATAGCAGTGATAAAATGATCGGCAATATTATTTTCACAGACGCAAGCAGTTATTTTCTTGCCTCTAAATTTGGCAAATATATGGTCAATACACGTGCGAGTAATTTGTCCATTTAATACAACTTCTCTGGTTACTACATTAATGCATTTAATTAAATAATGGTTAGTTAGTAAGTTTTCATATGAAGTTATGATAAAATCTTGGTCAGTAAGCAAATTAAGATTTATATCTCCAAGTAAGATAATGTGATAATCTTAAATAAAAAAAGTTAGTTTTTTTCAACATTCCACTTCACGTCACACGATACAAGCCGCTCCAATCCTTTAACTGTTGGATAATGGCGTCATTCTTCAACACGTTGAAACGCACGCGTCTCGGCAACAACAAACGACTCTGTGCAAAAACGGGCGGTTCGTTTGATAGATTCTCCTAAATTAACAAACGGATTGCAATCCTTAGAGCACATGCGTCGGGTGGGAATCCTATCCTTGTTCTACCGGTATTTCAATGGAAGATGCTCCGAGAAACTAGCATCATTGATCCCTTCGCCACCGGTGCATAGTTGGGAAACACACCAAATGCGCGCCCAACGTATTGTATGTACACGATTGACATTTGTCACAAGAGAACGGTTGCTTCTTCAACTCTTCTTGTGTTCAGCAGCTCGGCTGTGGATCGATTTTCGGGTCTCGGTGTTTCCTTCTATCTACAACATGGGTCTCTTCAAGACCAATGTTTATTCCTTCCTCTCCTCAAAAAGACACTCCACACAGCATCTCAGGTGACATAGGCTCCGAGGAAAATTATTTTTATCAGGGCCTCCTGTGTGGAGTTAATGTAAAAAAAATATCATCGTGTAGCCTGCAGCAAAGATAACTTACTTTTTACAGCTTTGTGTTTCTTCAATTTAAAGAATGTGTGTAGCATAAATAAATCACTCACTAGATCGATAACTTCGTTTCTTATGCATGGAGAAAGTTTGTCCAGTGATATAACACAACCATAGATTTGCCAATATTTGACATATTTTGGTAAAATTATATGACAAGGATAGTGGAAACTCAAAAAAAAGACGTGACAATAGACAATATATTTCTCCTTCTAAGCCTCCATTAGCCGAAAATGTTATTTTAAAAAATAAAATGTTTGTAATGTCAAAATGTTGCCTCGAGACAACAAGACTCTGTTATACTCTGTGTTACTCTGTCTTATAGAGTGCTGTCCTGAGAAAATAAGCTTTTAAGTATCTTTCTTTACAGCTTATCTTCTCAGGACGTCACTTTTTCACATAGAAACCCGTTGCCATGTGCCATTATGTTCTCTTTATCAGGACATTATATGGACCCCAGTACACATAATGTGTACTGGGGTCAGTACATCATATGGACATTATATGGACCCCAGTACACATAATGTCCTGATAAAGAGAACATCGTTCTCGAAACATGTTGATTTTTTAAATAAAGATTATCGTGGTAAAAACAAAGTGTTTTTTAATTATTTCATTAATAAAATGGTGCCACAAAGTGAATTTGAAAAATTTGAAGAAGTATTTTATTGTTTAAGAGAGTATAACCAGAGAAAACCAGAAATATATCATTTTTAAATCAGATTTTAGACGTATTAACTCTTTTCCACAAAAAAAAATTGATTTCGAAAGATTGTTCTTTTATCTAGTAATCGTAAGTTTTAAATTTTGAGAAAAAAATGTTTGTTTTTAGTATAATAAGGTTAAACCATAGGTCGTTGGCAGATTTGTTAAATTTTCAAAAAAGATTTTGTATTATACAACACCCATTTCAAATCATATTATCATGCAGCAAAATAAATTAATACATTATCTGGTAAACGTATGTTTCAGAATTTTAATTTAAGTTTAAATAAAATCATTAAAAATATTTACATATATGTGTTTCTTGACGAAAGTTCGTCCGTTTGTGAATTTATTTGCGCACTTACAAACTAATATATTTCAGATTTTTTTACAATCTTATTTTGCTTAGACATTGTTGAAAAATGATAAATACTTTGTAACGGTAATTGAACCTAATAACTATCTTTACTAATCACCGCCATCCAAATACTCTTAATATTTTTCTCGTATTCAAATAAACAAGTGCAGACATGTGGGTAGATCAGTGTAAGAAAAGACGGATTGTGTCAGTAACAAAGATGCAACATTTATTTAATTAATTTCAAACAATTATGGGTAAAGCATGATTAATTGATTTTAAATCTACAGGGGTGGTTGATTACCATAGGTATGTCAAATTAATGTGAAACTATAATCTCGGAACATGTGGGTCTCAATAAATGGAAGCAAATCATTAGTTAATCCTGAAGGGCGCCTGTACTGATAACTGTACATATTTAGAAGGATTAAAATTAAATGCTAAGGATATATTAATCCAAAGTTAAACTATACTATCTCGTGATGATCCATTACAAATTTTATTTCGCTCACGTGTGTTTCGGCCATGACCTTTGGCGGCTTGTAGATCAGCTGTTACACCATGTACTCTCCGGAACCAACTGACGAACGTATCGAAACTTCTCCTCAATTCACCCTCTCCCGGCGCCTGTACATTAACGGCCGGCTGTCAATTTTTTCAGGTACTTGCGTGGCTAGAAACTTCGTCTAAATTAGACAAGTACTCGCCCAAACTGTTGCAACTTATGATCAAAAAATAATTACAAAAAGTATATTAGTTTAATCATCACGCTTTCAGCATTTTTCGATGTAGGTATAAATTAAAGCATATTTGGAATGAAATAAAATCGATATTGAGTTATAATATTAAAAAGCTGGTATGGAGAATAATTAATCTTTCTCATTGGAATCGTCCTATACGATCGTAAGAACGTCTTTCGATGAAATGGGGATTTTCGGCCGCTGGCTGGTTAAATGCTCTTTAAGTATTTTCATATTTCACGTTAACCAATGCTCACAAACTAAGAATATTATTTCCTTTTACGAAATATGGAGCAGATGTATAATTTCGCAATCTTCTGTGACCCGTTCTTTGAAGATTAAGGATCGGTAACGGGTTATTTCTTAACAAGCTATTAGGCTTTTTGTCGTTTAAGAGCCACAAACGTACGCCCAAGTTCCCAAAATCGGGTAAACATTCAAGCTCCACGAAAATTCCCAAAACAGACTCACATTTCTTTCGTTAGTCGGAAACTTATGTCGAATTGAATTAACATCTGTACGGCTTTCGAAACTGCACAGATATTTTGGAAGCATTCTCACAAGCGGATATTCAAAACCTTCAAAATATTTATGTTGCCGTTAGGAAAGACGAGAAATGACAAGAACTAACCACCGTAGATATACTCGCACATACCACTTATCTCCAACAGTTTTTCCATATACATTCAAAATTTTCTATTGGTGGATGTGGTAGGAGATTATATGATGTCACACAACCATGGAGATTTCCGAGTCTTTTTTCGGTTCCAAATTTTGGATCGGAGTTATACGCCCTCGATGTGCAGTGTGCAGCGTGCGTCATTGCCGCGTGCTGCATGTTGGCTAAATGTTGCCACAGTGGACTTGCGCCACAAAGTACTCTCAGCGATCGGCTCGAAGCATACATTACTATACGTTGGTTCAAGTCTCTTTCTGACAAGAAGAAGTGGTGAACCTACGTTAAATACAGAAACCGAAATTGCTGATGTTGATGAAGAACACAAAATATTTTTAAAAAAGGGACGAATTCCCTCTAAGACGCTTGCACGTGAATGTAAAAACCGCGTTCATTAAGACGGCATTACCAGAGAAAACCAGAAATATGTCATTTTCAAATCAGATTTTAGACGTATTGACTCTTTTCCACAAAAAATTATAAATGGATTTCGAAAGATTGTTCTTTTATCTAGCATTCGCATGTAATAAATTTTGAAAATTTTTTTTAATTTTTAGTATAATAAGGTTATTCCATAGGTCGTTGGCAGATTTGTTAAATTTTCAAAAAAGATTTTGTATTAAACCGCATCCATTTCAAATAATATAATCATGCAGTAAAATAAATCAATACATTATCTAGCAAACGCATGTTTTAGAATTTTAATTTTAGTTTCAATAAAATCATTAAAAAATATGTATGTACATGTGTTTCTTGACGAAAATTGGTCCATTTGTGTGTTTATTTGCGCACTTACAAACTAATATATTTCAGATTTTTTTAACATTCTTATTAAATTTAGACATTATTGAAAAATGATAAATACTTATAATTAAAAAATAACTACAAAAAGTACATTATTTTAATAGTTTTATCATCACGCCTTTCAGCATTTTTGGATGAAGGTATAATTAAAGCTAATTTTAATTGAAATAAATTCGATATTGAGTTATAATTTAAAAAAGCTGATACGGAGAATAATTAATCTTTCTCATTGTAACCGCCCTGCACGATCGTAAGAACAACTTTCGACGAAATGTGGATTTTCGTCCGCTGGCTGGTTAAACGCTCTTAAAAAACTAATCATAATATGATTTTTCAAAAAAAATGTGAGGGGTGGGGTGAGTGGGAATCTAGGGATTAGTATATTCAGTAGTGACGGATGTACGAATTCATTTCTCCCAGCTCAGATCAGCTACAGAGGTAGAAGGTCTCCGCAAACCGGCCTCCGTTTCAGCCCACCACGCAGCTGGTGAGCAAGCACATTCGCAGCCAAACACCTCACAAACACCTCCAAACACCTGAACACACCTCACCCGATGATCCCGTGCACCCCTACTAAGTCACCAAACGTAGCGAACCACTTGGGGTGACCAATGACAGAGGTGTTGGTTATCCAATATATGGTTTCCGGGACGGCGGTATCCATACCCGCCTTCCAAATTAGAAATGCGAAAAAAAAAAAAAACTGATTATTCAGATTCGGGAAAAGTCGTCTTTCACCAGGGCGATACTGAGAGTATCTACCACTCTGGAACGTGCCACAAATACTCGTACACTATACGAATATTTTGTGAAAAAGAGAGGATAATCAAATAAAATTTAATAGCGCATGCCGTGATTTGAACCCGCGATCTTTAATATTCCGCAACCGCGATTCATAGCCAAGAATTGTAACAACAACGGAGGCCATCAAAAGATTGTGTTAACGCAGACTTTAAAACGTTAATATTTTATACGTTAATACGTTATAATTTCTGAGATTGTTATCATTTAAACTTGGACTAAATGCCTTACTCCAATCTTACGAGGAACGACTCCAATATTTTAAGTTTACAACTCTGGAAAAAGGAAGAAAAGTTGCTGACTTAATTATACAAAATCAAAATCAACCTAACCTAACCTAACCTAACCTAACCTAACAAGTAATTGAAAATACTTATATTTACTCTGTTTATATTTTGCTATTTCTAATTTCTGTTAACTTCTATATATATACATAGCGAAAAACAACTATTAAGAGCGTTTAACCAGCCAGCGGACGAAAATCCACATTTCGTCGAAAGTTGTTCTTACGATCGTGCAGGGCGGTTACAATGAGAAAGATTAATTATTCTCCGTACCAGCTTTTTTAAATTTTAACTCAATATCGAATTTATTTCAATTCAAATTAGCTTTAATTTATATCTTCATCCAAAAATGCTGAAAGGCGTGATGATAAAACTATTAAAATAATGTACTTTTTGTAGTTATTTTTTGATTTTATAAGTATTTGTCTTTTTTCAATAATGTCTAAATTTAATAAGAATGTTAAAAAAATCTGAAATATATTAGTTTGTAAGTGCGCAAATAAATACACAAATGGACCAATTTTCATCAAGAAACACATGTACGTACATATTTTTTAATGATTTTATTGAAACTAAAATTAAAATTCTAAAACACGCGTTTGCTAGATAATGTATTGATTTATTTTACTGCATTTATATATTATTTGAAATGGGTGTGGTATAATACAAAATCTTTTTTGAAAATTTACTGCCAACGACCTATGGAATAACCTTATTATACTAAAAATTTAAAAAATTTCTCAAAATTTATTACATGCGAATGCTAGATAAAAGAACAATCTTTCGAAATCCATTTATAATTTTTTGTGGAAAAGAGTCAATACGTCTAAAATCTGATTTGAAAATGACATATTTCTGGTTTTCTCTGGTAATGCCCTCTTAAACTGTGCATTCTGTGAACATTTTTAAGTGGACTATTAACATCTACGCTTTTTACAATGCTAATCTAATGACTTTTTTATGTTAATACTCTGTAAATGTTCCAAAACTATAAATAAAATAAATAAATAAGCAAATATTTTTACAGGCGAAAGAATCCTTCCACGGTAGGTCATTTTAGAAATGTTCTATGTTCCATGAATAATTTTATTAAGATCAGCAGCTGTGAAAAGCTTGAAAAGCTTTACCTTTTCTGTGAGTGCCAAGGTGACTAGCTACCCCTTTAGAAAGGGGAGGTATCGCACCCACCGCCGCATTGTTCCACGGCCGCGAAGGGTTGTTCACCCAGGCACACCGTACTTACGCCTTACAAAAACAATAAAGAGCTTTTCTTTTGTGTATTTCACATTGTTTTTGTAAACATGTTTTATTATTACGTTAACCACACTTTTTTTTACTTCATAATTCAAAATGCTTTTTTTCACTTTATTTTATGAGATTTGAGACCGTAGTTTAGCTGATATTTATTTTCATTTTACTTGCGTGACAACATCCCCTCACCCCTTTCCCGTCGTCCCAACGACAATTCCTATTTTCTAGTTTATCTCGGTGTAGTAATATATTGGTTTATATGCCTTATGTAACTATAGGTTAATTATGTTTGATGTACTTCAATTTCATTTATCATTTTTTTATGTTTGCTACTTAGTGATTTTTATATTATAGTTTACATTTATTAAGAACTTAGTTTTACATTTTTAGAATCATATTTGTTAACATTCTTTTTGTATACTACATAAGAGGGCATTACCAGAGAAAACCAGAAATATGACATTTTCAAATCAGATTTTAGACGTATTGACTTTTTTCCACACAAAATTATTAATGGATTTCGAGAGATTTTTCTTTTATCTAGCATTCGCATGTAATAAATTTTGAGAAATTTTTTAAATTTTTAGTATAATAAGGTTATTCCATAGGTCGTTGGTAGATTTGTTAAATTTTCAAAATACTTAGATTTTGTATTATACCACACCCATTTCAAATAATATAATCATGCAGTAAAATAAATCAATACATTATCTAGCAAACGCATGTTTTAGAATTTTAACTTTAGTTTCAATAAAATCATTAAAAAATATGTACGTACATGTGTTTCTTGACGAAAATTGGTCCATTTGTGTATTTATTTGCGCACTTACAAACTAATATATTTCAGATTTTTTTAACATTCTGATTAAATTTGGACATTCTTGAAAAATGATAAATACTTATAATCAAAAAATAACTACAAAAAGTACATTATTTTAATAGTTTTATCATCACGCCTTTCAGCATTTTTGGATGAAGGTATAAATTAAAACTAATTTGGATTGAAATAAATTCGACATTTTGTTATAATTTAAAAAAGCTGGTACATAGAATAATTAATTTTTCTCATTGTAACCGCCCTGCACGATCGTAAGAACAACTTTCGACAAAATGTGGATTTTCGTCCGCTGGCTGGTTAAACGCTCTTAAGACTTTCGTTATTTGTTTTTGGGGTGTTATGCCGTGTTGCGCTACCTCATTCTTTAGCCAACGTTTCGGACAGCGTTGCAGTGTCCATCATAGATAGTCCAGATCCGGTGGATCCACACATCTACCGGATCTGCCTGATGATGGACACTGCAACGCAGTCCGAAACGTTGGCTAAAGAAAGAGGTAGCGCAACACGGCACACCCCAAAAACAAATAATGAAAATACTTTTGGCCGTGAAAATCTTAAAACGTGTCCTTCATTAAGACTGTTTGTGTTCCTGAAATAAATTATTCGAAAACGTGATATACATGTCGGCGGCCGATCGTAAAACCAGGCGGATCGTGATGCGCCTGGCCACAACGTGATCTGCCGCCATTTCACAATGTGTAGGATAATTAGATTAATATAGATTTGGAAAATGGAATGATTGGCTTTGAAGAAGGTCAGGACAATCGATTAAGTTATGTGTAATTTTAAATAACTTTACCGAATCTGCTATATTTCTTCGACAAGTTAACGTCTGTATTTTGAAGAACTTTGCAGAGTCTTCATTACTAACATGAGATCGAAAAGAGCGGATATTGAGGTACCTTAAAAATCTGTTTTGAATGCTTTCAATTCATTTTTTGTAAACTGTAAAGCCTGGGTTCCAAACTTGAGATGCGTATTCAAGGATGCTACGAACATATGAGAAATACAGTGTTTTGAAAGTAATAAGGTCTTTAAATTGTTTACAGGAGCGGATTATGAAACCAAGCATGGAAGATGCGTTAGTGACTATAATATGGACGATATGTTTATTGAAATTCAGTTTACTATCAAGTATAACCCCAAGGTCCTTATTTTCGAATTTGATAAACGACGGTACACGATTGATTGAGTGTTCATGGATTGGAAGACAATTGCAGCATTATGGATTAATACCTGGCTATTCAGATCAAGTTACTAAGGCAAAATCAATTTCAAGAAAAGTATAGATATTGAATGTTAGTACTTAAGTTAGTAACTTCGGCGTTAACAAAATCTAAATTACAAACAAGATAATTTTCTATTAAAATATGGACCAACGAAATAAATAGGAAGTGTTCACAATATGAAAACGGTGATTTGAAACCTATTTATGAGCTTTCATTTGATCTTGGAATCCTTCATGAATATTTTATATATTCATTTCATAAAAGGTCGACCTTTTAAATTTTAAACGACCCAATCTCCTTTGTGCGTAAATGTGGGTGACGTTTATTGCCGTAAAAAACGATGTTTTCAAAATCGTTTTGCTGAATTGACTGAGAATCGTAGCATTATTTTTCATTGCTATTAATTTGAAGACCCTTGGTAAAATGTTATTTATAGAAGTCAATAGAAATTAATCGAGGGAAATAATTAAATTTGTTTTACAGGACAATAATAATAACAACCAAGCCAGAGCGAACAGTAAGATTTTCTGTTATTCTTATTATTATAATAACGAACAGTAAGATTTTCTGTTATCCTGTTATTATAATAATAAGAATAACAGAAAATCTTACTGTTCGCTCTGGCGTCGCTAAATTTTCACAACTTTCTGTGTGGATTTTCTCAGATCTTTCTGAAGGGCAACACTACTTGGATTAGCAGTGTTAAGTGAGCTGGGAGCAGACGTGTTTTTTTTTTAATTTAATTTTTTTAAATCAATTGTTCGAAATCAATTGTTCGAATTTCAGTGTTTCGAAAGACTAATTTTTCGAACAGCAATTGGCCGAAAGACATATTTTTCTAATTTGTTAATCAACTTTAAAAATATATGTTTCGCTTGATTATGACTAACGAGATACCGTTAGGTTAGGTTAGTCGATATAGTTCATCCTATAATAAAATACTCTTATACGTAGGTACTGTTTACATACTTATATCAATTCGAAAAACTAGTGTTTCGGTCAATTAGTAAATATTTTATACAAAACATAATATTATAACTTACCTAAGTAAGAATCATGACTCCCTTATCAGACACAAGATCTCCTCTTTTCTGATAAGGTATACATGACTAAAAACGACCTTTAATGATGGGTGTTTTTTAAGAGCTTGAGAACTTTAAATAATAATACAAGACAGAAATATTGTTGAAATGAATTTTTTATTATTATAATCTGGTAGATAATTTCATGGCATTTATTTTTTAAATATGATATCCGGCATATGCCCGCCGCGGCTACGAGTTACATAGTCCATTCGATCAGTCCAATTTTTCAATACTTTTTCCAATAAATCTGGCCGTATTGCGTCAATGGTGGATTGAATATTGGCTTCCAATGCTTCAAGAGTTGCTGGTTTGTCGGCATAAACCAATGACTTAACATAGCCCCATAAAAATTAATCGAGACGCGTTAAGTCGCACGAACGAGGGGGCCTGTTAACAGGACCACTTCTGGAAGTAAAGTTGTCACCAAATTGATTTTGCAATAAATTGTTGGTAAATTAAATTAATTAAATTTCCACAATTTGGAAGCGTTGTTCTGGCGTTAAACGATTCATGATGAATTGCCAAAGCTTACTGAATAGAAATGACAACACAATTTGACATTCTCAACAGTCAAACCATAGACAACAACCATCGAAACTTCTCATGGAGCTAAAAAAACACCTGTTATAATATTTTGTAAAATATGTAGGAATATATCTTACTCACATTTTTTTATTACAATGAAAAAATTGATGTTCGAAAAATTGCATTGCGAAAAATTGCAATTCGGTCAATTTATCTAGACCCAAGTGAGCTCAATCAACAGCTATGAAGCTATAAAGGGAGGGAGTTCCAGGATGTATTTGACTTACTTTAAACAGTGATGACTGACATTTTTTACTCCAAGTTTAGGAATCACTGATTAAAGTTTAAGTCCAGTACGTCCTGAAATATCCTGTATAATAATCAAATTTCGTTGTGATTCACAACACGTGCATAGCCTAGTGTGGTAGCCAAAAACATCCAAAAATCTGTAACAAATAAAATATTATAAAAGCGCCCTTGAGGTGATTTTTCACAAAAACGGCGCTCTAAAAATGATCAAATTATTATTATTAGGAAATAAAAATAAATAAATATAGTTTGGCGACTCATCGTATTGTTTATTCCATTTTAAAAAGATTGATGATTTAAAAACTTTGTTTGCGCATCTTTATATGGGATTGATTGGGTATTGCATTCGCAGACTTGGTGGGTAGATATGTCAAAATCCTGAATTTATCCCACCTACCTAATCTTTCCTTCCCAAATGTCACCATTAAAATTGTTGCAAGAAACACTCAACTTTGGAGAGGTGACAGTGTGCTTTCCTGCTCAGAACAAAATTACATCTCAGACAGGGCGCATGTATCGTAACCTCTTATTATAAGAATATTGCGAATTTTAAACAGTGAAATCAGTGAGGCCCCATCTGCAACGGTGAGTCCTATTTTCCTTATTCCAATCTGTGCTTATCTAATTTTCCAAAAGCACAGATCTGAACTATCGACTGACTATCCATCAGGTTTTGCGAGTGTATGCTATTTAATCGTTAGAGATTTCACGTAGTTTCGGGACTGGTCCTTCGAGGGTTGCGTGGGCTTTGCTCTGCAGCATTTACCGCCAATTAACAGTGGAGTCGCAGTTTCGCGACACCAAACTTCAAATATCCACTATAACACGACTTTCGAGATTCAACAGATAGTAATAAATTACGTATTCTATAATAAATTACACCAATAAAACATAATAGTATTTTAACGAAAATGGGCACTTCAATGGAATGAAAACTGTACTAAATGTTCCGATCAAAAAGATTTCTTTCACAATTTATTTCAAAATTATTTGATAAGTACTCACTTTAATATTGCATTAGATTCCATTGTTGTCTTCACTTTTAACATGTAATCGCTTATAAATCTTTGCTGTTCATCGTTATTTTTTACTTACATTTATTCTAAACCATAAGGATATATATATTTTTCATGTTATCTCTTGTTGAAAATGATGTTGGTCTTTCAATACTTTGTTTTGTAATTCATTTATTATTTTTTCTTCAAAATTTCCTCCATTTATCGTTTATATTTTTAATTTTTTAATTTTTTTTTTACTTAACTGTTTGGTGACGACCGATATTTATGTGTGTTACTTTTATTAAATTGTGAAATTATTAACCCCGATACAAGCGATCCCCCAGTGGGGTTAATAATTATATGCAAAACAATATATTTTAATTGTGAAGAAGCAATAAATAAATAAATTAAAAGTAAAAATTAAAAAAAGTTAATTTGTTGATTTTTTAATAAATATTTTTTTTATTACTGAATTACCTGATCAATCGTGAAAATAACATCTGTTCGATCAGAATAATTCAAGTACGGCGAAATTCACTTTGATTCCGGAAACCTATGAGGGTAAGAAATTCCTACCCAAAGACTTTTTGAAAATCTGAAATCTGATATGCAAAAAATATAACCAATCACACCGACTACTCAATTTCCATTCACTCTTCCACCTCTATTTTTCTATTATCCGATTACAGCGAATCTGTTTCTACCGCATAAATACAAGACACTTTTTATTTACCTTTTCATATATTTAGTGCGTATTTAAAAAATGTTAAAAAAATTCATACAGAAAAACATTGCTGACTTCATTTTATACTATGCAAAGATTGTTGATTTTGGGGACATTGGCACCCTATCCATTTTTACTTCACTTACATTCTATGTCACCTACATTTTGTCAACTCTCAAAGAGGAGACCGATTACACTAGTAAAAAACTAGAAAAATCTAGTTAAATTTATTCTTTATATTTTTTTTTATTTTAGTCCGGGTTGATACCTAATCAAAAAAGCACTTTAGAACCATTCTAATAACTGAACAAATCTTTCTTTAACTTTTCGAGTGTTGAAACTCGAACAACAAATGTACTTTGGATCAAATACAATTACAAATGTAAATGTAAATGGATCCTTACACATGGAATACATTACAATTTTAACACCCATTCACTCTACACTCTATCAATTTAATCACCTTTCAGACAAAACATAATATATCTCTATTTTCTAAATTAGCGGCATTGTATGTACAAGATTAATTAGTGTGAACTATAGCTAACAACTCCTCAAATTTTTCATTTTATAATAATTCTCCATTTTCTTGTAACCCAATCTAACTATAAGTATATCATTTTCTTATTATATATTTATATTTATTTATATTTCTTATTAGATCTGTGTGCATCCCAACTCCCCCCCTAAATCGTCTTACGTAATAGGTAAATAAATTATTTGGATAATTGCACATCAAGCAGAAAAAAGCACTGGAAAATCAAAAATAAATAAATTTTCTGGTGCAAAACGAACGTTCATTCCGCTATTTGCATTTTACCAATTTTATAAGTAGCTACGGTTCGTTGAATGCAAATTCACTTGCGAAAAGAAAATATCTAACAGCCGTGATAGAAGCCTTCCTGTACACGACAAGGTAGATGAAAGTGTCAAGCTACTCGTGGGCGCTTTTAAAGCTTGTTTCGTAAAATAATACGTTCAGGCACGGAATTTTACGCTCCTTTGAACACCTTCCTCAACTGAAAAAACTCAAAAATTTTGCATTATTATAACACCCGTTTGTGTTCCGTGTGGAGTGCCCGGCTTCTAGTAGACTTTGTATGCACTTACTTTGTCGCGTATCACTTCCTGCCGTGGTTAATATTTTGAGAAGTTAAATGATATTTCAAAGAGACTGTAATATGGGGTGTGTTTTTGCAAAACTGTATATTTCCACATTTACGTTTTGTTGGGACATCGTAAAAAAATGATACAGGTGTCAAATGTGTGATTATATATCTGTTTTTTGGTAATAGGTTATTTTAGTAATATTCAATTTGAATTATATATTTTTAGTATTTTTATTTATTTATCTATAAAAATATGTAAGACAATCTTAAAATAATTCTGTATTTCAACCAACTATCCCGGAATCAGCTGATTTTTAAACGCCATACATATAAAGCTTCTATTAGAATTTGAAATTAAACACTTTTGTACTTTCTTCCACTAATTTATATTTCACCAGGACCGGTTTCATCCTATTACGGACATTTTCAGACTGGTAGTTGAAATTCTTATGCTACGGTATTTATACACTCTTAGGCAGGGGTACACAACATTGTCTCTATATAATGAATATTTCTATTTTGTTAATTTTAAGGTATTATAAGTTATTTTGTTAATTTTAGGTACATACAGGTAATTATAAAGTTTATTATTAAAATTATGAATGATGTTACATATTAAATAGATAATTTTACTTCAAATGAATATATATGAATTTATATAATTTAAAAAATGTCCGTAATAGGATGAAACAGGTCCTGGTAAAATATAAATTAGTGGAAGAAAGTACAAAAGTGTTTTAATTTCAAATTCTAATACAATGGAATTCCACCACGAATTATCAGTGCAAAAACTAGACTAATGAGTCTTTATAATGATAAAGCTTCTGTTAGTCATGCTAACAGAAGCTTTATACAAAAAACTCTAGGCGGCCATTTTCTTGCGTGACCAAATGCTCTGTTTCTATTGGCTGAAATGGAATAAGACTATTTATACAGTAACATTGGGCCGGTCAGTGGCTGAGTTGGCATCGCATTTGGGTCCCTCCCAGGCGTCGCGTGTTCGATTGCTCGGCTGGCTAAGTCCTACATCCTTGCACAGGCTTTGTTTTTTTCCGCTTGCTGTGGTGATAGTATAAGATTTTCAAATATTGTCGGGTTATTCGTAACCAGACACATCCGGAAATATGTCATTTTTAAATCAAATTCTGAACGTATCGACTTTTTACCACAAAAATTTTTTTATTGGAAAAAAAACTTTTAAATTGTTTTCAAAAGATTTTTCTTTTATCTACAAAAGCTAGGTTTTAAATTTTGAAAAAATATGTTTATTTTTAGTTTATTAAGAGTACACCGTAGGTCGTTGGCAGGTTTGTTAACTTTTCAAGCAAGGTTTTGTATTATACAACTCGCATTTCAAATTAAATAATCGTATAATGGAATAAATCAATACATTATCTAGGAAAGCTACTTTTCAGAATTTTAATTTTAGTTCAAATAAAATCATTACATAAAAGATCCACGCATGTGTTTTGTGACGATAATTCTTCAGTTTGTCTATTTATTTACGATCTTACAAAGTAGAACCGTCTGGTCGGTGGTTGAGTGGGCATAGCGCTTGGGTCTCACCCGAGCGTCGCGTGTTCGATTCCTCGGCTGGCTAAGTCCTCCATCACAACACAAGCAACATTTTCGGCTTTCTGTGATGGTAGTAGGAGATTTTCAAACATTGTTGGGTTATTCGTAACCCGGGAATGTTTGTCTTTCTTTTTTAAAAAAAAAAAAAAAACCTTTTTTTTCTTAGACATTATTGAAAAATGATTAATACTAATGATCAAAAAATAATTACCAAAACATAATTTTAATAGTTTTATCATCACGCGTTTGAGCAATTTTGAATGTAGTGTTCGGGCAAATCTATACCTACACACCCATGTATTCCTCCCGTCTTACCTACCTATCCTGATATATCCATCTTGCTATTGTCACCGGTTCAAGATTCCTAACCGCGAAATCAGTGCAATTTCGACACCGCGCGGTACTGACGGCCAAGTACTTTGGTCTCGTCGCTTTATAGTCGAAACCCGGATCCGCGCAAGATACGTGCTTTCAACCGTGGAGTTTTCTTGAGTGCATGAGTGTGGGACCCCGGGACGTCACCAGCAAGGTAGGGTCATCTTGTTTTCGGTGGACATCCCATTTTTTCCCCTTCATCCCTTTCATTCCAACAGTGGTAGGTAGAGATTCCGAACTCCGCGGAAGAAAAGATACAACTTCCAAAAGCTATCGAAACATGTACCTAGTTATATATAAAAAGCAAATTTTGAATGAAATAAAATCGATATTGTGTTATTATTTAAAAATGCTGACACGGAGAATAATTAATCTCTCTCATCGGAATCGCCCTGTACAGTTCCAACGGTACGATCGCAAGACCATCTCTCGACGAAATTTGAATTCTCGGCCGCTGGTTATTGGCCCTTAATAATGTATTTTGAAAAATATTTGCATTCACAATATTTCGAATATAACTCTCATATGCACTTTAAGATGTGTTTAATCTCTCTCTGTCTTTGAATAAAAGTTATTTGAATAAGCTATTGTCTAAAGATTAGTTACTTAGTTTAATATGCGTTTATTAATCTAAGGCTACGTAGGATTCAAATAAAATTAAGATTAAACGAGTTGGTGTCGAAATGGAAACCATTGATGAGATAAGTCACAAATCAAGGAATCAAATTCGCATTCCACTATGTCACGTAGTTTATAAATGCAGAATAGTCATGTAGCAAGCATCGGTGCAATGACTAGATACGAATTGAAAAAAATAATGTACAAATTTTATCGCATCATCCATGCATCACAAATAACCAGAGCATTGCGTATGAACTTAATAAATGATTTAAAACTGCACAATTTTCCTGCGAAACGTTATAAAGGTTTATCAAATTCACACAAAATTCACAGAATTCACGAAAGCGGTGACAAGCATTTTTTTTTGTAAAGCCAGTAGACCGGTAAGAACAACTTTCATTGCAATCATTTTCGGTTCACTTCCCAAGCGGTTTATGATTTTTCCAGATGATATAATTTTTTTAAATTACTACGGCGTATGCCTAACTAGGCCTGTGACCCGATCAAGAGTGAAAATAATATCTGTTCGATCAGAATTCGTCAAGTAAAACTTCGAGTATAAATTCTTCATAAATTAATTATTGTATTGTTATTTAAAGATGAAACCCGGAAAGAAATTCTTATAAACCTTGCCTTGTTAAAACGAGCACACATAAGAAATTCTTTAAGTCATAATTTTAACAATCATTTCCGATATTTTTATGGTTTCAATTTCACCCAATTTTTTACTGAAAATAAGCAACTTATTAGTTAAGGGAACGTACCCATACTACGTGACACGTTTAGGGGGGGGGGGGGGTCTTCAAAATGTCACGCTCCATACAAATGAGCGGCGGGTTGCTTAGGATTTTGGTCACCGGGGGGGGGGGGGTTAAAAATTGCAAAAAGTTGGTCACGTAGTATGGGTACGTTCCCTAATATGTGAATTAGTAAACTAAATATAGTATATTCGTCGCTAAAACAAATTAAATAAAAACATAACAAAAATTTTAAGATTAATGAGAAAAAAACACGTAACACAAACAAACTAACAAGTGCGCGTATTTCGTGCACTTTTTTATTTTAATACAAGTGACCACAGTGTCGTAATACAAGTTTTTATAACGAGCAAAGTCAAAAACAATGACATACATTCTTGTAATTACATAAATACAGTGAAAGATCAATCAGTGTACATTTAAAACTACTGTGAACTCGTAAACTCATAAATGACAGTAAAGTGAACTTCAACGTAAAACGAAAAAGAATATTATAATTGAAAAAAAAGTGAATTTTAAAAAAAAAAACTGCTGTAAAATAATCCAAACATTAATTGGTCAGTTATCCAGTTCTCCCTAGTTAAACTGGTAATTTCACAACGTCTGACATCCCGGGTGTGGCGTAGGTGCAGCGTCGTTCACTATTTGCGGGCAGAACTTGCGGAGTAGAGTTCAATCCTCGGTCAAACCAATTATTTTTTTCTTTTCACCTTATTTAATTTAAATTAAATATAACGCCATCTACGAGCAAGAAATCCAAGCTTACGATGTCTAATACCCGTAGCAACGCTGAAAGGGCAAAGAAGAGTACTGCTGAGAACATCCAAGGAATAAATATGGCTAAAGAAAATGCAGCTGATTTAACCATAGACAAACCTCCGACAAAAATAGAAATGCTTATTCTTGCAGAATTAGCTGAAATTAAAATCAACTATAAAAAAATTACCACTATAGAAGAAACTATGATGAATTTGTCAAAGGAAATAATAGAATTTAAAACTTCAATCACAGCTCGTTTCGAAGAATACAAAACCTCACTTAATTTTGTTTACGACAAAATAGACGACATCGAAAAAAAAGTATTACAAACGGATAAAAAAGTTAAAGAGCTAAGTATGATGGATATAAAACACAAGATGCTAGAACAAAAAGTACATGAGCTACAAGAACAATTAGATGAAAAAGAGCGTCAAAACTCGCAGACGTGTGCGGAAATTCGAGGAATTCCTGAAATTCAAGACGAGAAACTCAATGACATTATTTTCAATATAAATAATGCTGTAAAATTAAACAAAAATGACATTGAGGACGCATACAGGGCGCCAGGAAAAAGAAACCACACGGCAACGAGATCAATAATTATTAAATTTAAAAATCCAAATGGTCGTGAGGAGTTTCTAAATGAAGCAAAAAAATATAACAAAAATGCAGAAAATAGTGCCGACAGACTCAACACCAGTAAAATAGGCTTCTCGGGACCTAAAATGCCAATATTTATTAACGAGCTCCTAACCTCCCACGCAAAAAGAATGCTTTTTCTCTCAAAGCAATTAGCCAAAAAGTACAATTTTGCCTATGTATGGGTTAAGGCAGGGCGAGTCTACATTCGACAACAGACAGACTCGCGAGCGACCTTTATTCGCACAGAAAATACCATCCTCGAAATAGAAAATTTACTAGCAAAAACTAACCATGGAAGTGACACAAGTGGAACCTCGAATGACACAGCCCACGTAGTAGATGCATGACTGCAGCCTTATTCTCCATACTCTCATGGCATCGACTTTATTTTAATCACTTTCTGCATTTTATTTTATGTACCTATGTATTATATGGATACTGCATTTAATATTGCGACAGAGACAATAGAACTTAATATACTTCCTCTAAAATGGCTTCAACATTAAATATTGATTTTGAAATTTCATCTAATGAAGAACACACTTTCACAAATTCAACAGATTTTAAAGTAACCGTCGCCGAAAATAACTCTCTGAACATAATTTCTCAAAATATTAGAAGCATTCAAAAAAACTTTGATAATTTTGCAGTACTTTTACAAGATCTTAACACTCATTTTGATATTATCCTTTTAAGCGAATGTTGGATAGACGAAACTTTCACTGACATTAACATATTGGGATATACGACTTTCCACACTACTACTAAACTTAACCAAAATGATGGAATAGTCATCTTTATCAAGGAGTCACTGAACTCTTCTATCTTGGAAATAAAATTAACAGAAGCAAATTGCATCAAAATATCACTAGGATCAGATTTATCTATTTTTGCTATTTATAGGCCTCCATGCTACAAAAATATAACACCTTTCCTAAATTCCTTACAACATCTCATGGAAAACAATAAAACTACCAAACAACTCATTTTAGCAGGAGACATAAACATAAACATTCTTGACTCTAAACCCAAAACTAACGAATATCTAAGTCTTCTAGCTCACTATGGCCTTCAGTCAACTATAAATTCTTCGACAAGAACCTCACTAGATTCAAAATCCTGTATTGATCACATTTTTGTTAAAACAAAAAATAAAACTATTTCATCCACTATTCATTCCACGGTTACCGACCATTTCACCACCACACTTGGCATGCGATTGAAAACTGAAAAAAAATCCAAAATATATACAAATACGACACGGCATATCATAGATTTCAAAGCACTTAGCTCAGATATAAGTCATGAATCTTGGACTACAACTCTAAAAGAAACGGATCCAAACAAAGCGCTTAATGAATTTCTATTAACTCTGAATACGTTTACCACTAAACACACTATAATAAAAACCCGTAAAAACACTACACACAAAACACTTAAAATTAAACCATGGATTACAACAGGACTAGTAAAAAGTATACACAAACGGAATATGATGCATGCAAGAGTAAACAATAACCCAATGGACAGTAAACTAAAACACAATTACTTATTATACAGAAACCTATGTAATAAACTAGTAAAGCAGGCGAAACATGAGTTCTATAGGAAAGAAATAGATAGTGCCGGAGGAGACACAAAAAAGATATGGAGAGTTATCAAAGATGCCGCCTATTCAAAACCTAAGAACAGTACTTCTATTAATAAATTGTTAGTTGATGGGGAAATCTGTTTAACAAAAAACGAACCCAAAAAAATTGCAAATCATATTAATAATCATTTTACCAACGTTGGCTTTGATTTAGCAAAAAAAATACTTACAAAAAACCACACTACAGAAGAGCTTCTAGTCAAAGAAAGCTCTTCCTTGCGACCAAATCATTCCTTTAACATTTATAAAATAAATAAAACAGAAATTAATGAACTCATTCTTTCACTCAAAACTCATTGCGCACCTGGCCCGGACAACATATCTAACCAAATCCTGATAAATCTACGAGAATATATCGGTACACCTCTGCTACATATATTTAATCAAAGTTTCTGCCAATGTATTGTACCTGACAAACTTAAAATTGCCAGTATTATCCCGATCCATAAATCTGGAGATAAAACTTTAATCTCTAACTACAGACCCATTTCACTACTTAACTCTCTATCAAAACTCTTAGAAAAAGCAATGAAAAAAAGACTGATATCCTACCTCGACAAACACAACTTACTATCAAGTCATCAATTCGGTTTTCGGGCAAAAATGGGCACAGACCAGGCAATTTCTGAACTAACCAACTTCATTGTAAAACACGTAGATAAGGGATCTAAAGTAATTGGAGTTTTTCTAGATCTGGCTAAGGCCTTCGACACCATCTCTCATGATCTGCTATACGAAAAACTTAAAAATATTGGCATTAATGGAAAACCGCTTAAATGGTTCATCAGTTATACAAAAAATAGGAAACAAATAGTTGAACTAAACAAATGCCTGAGTGACACAGCAGAAATTAAGTACGGAGTGCCTCAGGGTAGTGTCTTAGGCCCTATACTTTTTCTTATATATATTAATGGTCTCACTAATATTAAAATTCCAACTCTCTGCTATAATGTGATCAGCTACGCAGATGATACTGTACTTCTTTTTAAAGAGCAATCGTGGGAAAAGGTCTTTAAAAGCGCAGAATTTGGTATGAAGGAGATAAAAAAATGGCTAGACAAAAATCTTCTTACCCTAAACACCTCGAAAACCAAATTTTTAACATTCAGTAAAACCAAAACTGGGCAACCTAAATCCGTCCCGCTTTTACATCTGTCTCCATGTACTACGTTACAAACCACAAACTGCGACTGTGAAAAAATTGAGCATTCGGATAGTATTAAGTATCTTGGTTTAACAGTGGATTGCAAACTAAAATGGGAACTTCACATAAATTCACTTGTAATGAGAATCCGCAAACAAATATATATTTTTAAAACGATTAGAAACATTATGTCACCTAAACTATTAAAAGATGTATACTTTTCCCTTTGCCAAAGCATTTTAATTTATGGTATATCGGCATGGGGTGGAGCCGCAGACACATACATTAAGCTCCTTAATACAGCTCATAAATCTCTTATTAGAACTATGTACAAAAAACCATATCTTCATCCCACTGAAAATCTTTTAATTCAAAATAAAATACTTGATATCAGGAAGCTATTCATAAAGAAAATTATCCATATAAATTGCATAAAATCGTCACCTTCCCACATATCTCACTCCCAGAACACTAGAGCTAAATTTAACAAACATTTACAAGTGCCAAAAATTAAATCCACTCTTGCAAAAAAACATGAAACTTACCTCGCACCTTCCATATTCAACATTTTCTTAAAAGAAACACAACACATAACTCAAACCAATAGAAAACATACATATAAAAACTTCAATACGTGGTTACTGAACAAAAAAAGGAATTGCATTAACAAGCTTCTTGCAAACTGAACGTGTTAATTTTTTTAATTTTTTATACTTTGTATATTATTATTTAAACATATATTAAAATTTAAAAAAAAAAAAGAACTTTCATACTGAAAATGTTCATTTACTTTATATATGTCTGTAAATTTTTTTATATCTAGATTATTATATGTAGGTTATCTTTTGTATTTTTATTTAAGTTTTTCTTTTGTACTTTGTATTATTATTATTTAAGTTATGCTTTTGTACTTTGTATTTTTATTTATTATCTTTGTATTTTTTTGCTATATTCTTTATTGATATATGTAATTATAGATACTGCTACCCGGCTCAGAACAGATATTGTCTAGTGAGTCGGGTAGCGCACAAATATGTAAATGTAAAACTCTTGATATTAATAAACGCCCGGGTTACCGGCACCTTAAAAAAAAAAAAAAAAAAAAAAAAAAAAAAAAAAAAAAAAAAAAAAAAAAATAAAATAAAATAAAATAAAATCTAATATTATATATTGTAATCAAGAACTAAAATAAAGATAATTTAAACAACAAAAGATATTCTAATTTTATGTATGTTAATCCAGTAAGATTTTATTAGAAACCTGGTATCATAAAGCATACTTATTTCGGTTGTCTGTGATGTGAAATTATTCACGTTCGATGAACTCAAATTTGTTTTGACTTTGAGTGTCATTTTCAAAATTGGAACAACTCGTGTGAAGAATAAGTCAGACTAAGTACAAATTTACAATTTAATACATCAAAAATATGGATCTTAATTGTCTTTTTCTCGACCGGAATTACTATATTCTGTGATTTTTCACAGGTCTGCGCTAGTTAAATACATAAGATGTTTTAGTAGCCTTCGCTCTACTTGTATTGTAATTAATGTGAATTCTGATGTAATTTTAAATTAACGAATTAATCAACAGAATAAAAATAAAAGTAAAAATATTAAAGTAAAAATCATAGAAATTACACACGGAAAACAAGGTTAAATAAATCTTTTTTATGCAAAATATATTTTGAATCATATAAACTGGAATACAAGTTAAAAATCTGTACATGAAAAAAATTCTAGGGTAGTCATTATTCAAAATTAAGATACCTAATTAAATTAATTATTGAAAAATGAAACAATACAACTTTGTATAAACCACTTATATAATGCGTAAATCCTACCGGTTTCGGAACAAACGTTCCTTCTTCAGGGAAAGCTTATACTAATTTGACAGTTTCGAACTATATTTTATTATGGTAGGGGTGGAGCCGTTGCTAGTTATTAATGTAGATTAGCGTGTGTCGCTCTCCATAGAGAGAAAACAAATGGCCTTATATTTAAACGCCCGGGGTCTCAAAAGTTTCGAATGATCTGTAGCTATTCGAAAACGTAAAAAAAATGAAATTATTGTTCACTATTAGCCCGCTAAAATGGCCGGAAGTTTCGAAAAAAATAGATTTCGTGATTTGGAAAAAAAATAAAACAAAGGGTTCATATTTTGTATTTTCTACCAAACTTATTTTTCATTACATAACTGCAGTACAAAGAACCAAAAAAAAAATTCTTTAAACATATGTGATGTGTTGGTTAAAAAAATAAAAGGAAAAAATAACACTTTTTCTGGATAAAATCAGAATTCTTGTTGACTTACTTGTATTCATAAAGTTGAACTTTTTTTTCATTTTTGTCAGTTATACGCATTTTTTTATAATAAACAAACGTTAAAAGGTTAGATTACTGAAAAAAAATTATTAAAAATTAAAAAAAAAATGGTTTTAGGTTTGTTTTCTGATTTTCAATTCATTTTAGCGGGCTAATAACCATTTAAAAAAAAATTAAATGCAGTTCTCATTTTCTTTGCAAGACGCAACTTTTGAGACCCCGGGCGTTTCTGAATTCAAAAGTTGAAATAATTGACACACGCTAATGTAGATTGGGTGGGTAGGTATTAATGTAGAGTGGGTGGGTAGGGGAACAAATCCATGATTGGGCTATAAGAAACAAAAAATATTATCTTATAGCGGAACAAATCCATGATTGGGCTATAAGAAACAAAAAATATTATCGTATAGCCCAATCATGGATTTGTTCCCCTACCCACCCACTCTACATTAATACCTACCCACCCAATCTACATTAATAACTAGCAACGGCTCCACCCCTACCATAATAAAACATTGTTCGAAACTGTCAAATTAGTATAAGCTTTCCCTGAAGAAGCAACGTTTGTTCCAAATCCGGTAGGATTTACGCATTATATAAGTGATTTATACAAAGTTGTATTGTTTCATTTTTCTATAATGGATAACTACAAAGTGATAGCTACATTAAAAAATTAATTATTATTTTATATTAACAACTCGGTATAATTAACCCGAAACTTTACGACACATCTTAATACCAACCCCACGGTTTTGGTTTTGTTTTTACACTCATGATGTATTTTCAAATCATGAAAACGGGTAAGTACAAATACAAAAGGATTTTAGAACTGTCTGTTGATGAGTTTATAATCAGTTATTCACGATACCAATTTTATATACGCAAAAAGAAGTATGTTTTTAATGTCACCACCAAATAGTAATATACCTACCTAAGCACATAAACTGGGGAAAACTTCCAGCTTGTGTACACACAACCCCTTTTCCAGGAAACGGAAGCACGACGCCGTTACTTCTCAAATTTTACGACAATTTTTATTTTATTTTGCCTTCACCCTTGAAAAGTGTTCTTTGCCATTTATTTTAGAGGAAAATTACTATTTAAAGTTTGTTAAAATGTACATAGATAGGTACATATTACATACTACATATTTTATAAAGCCTACCAACTTTAAAACAGCGTTATGGAAATGAAATTTTGGAGAGGAGGCAATTTTGGTTACGTAAAATACAAGTTAATTACTAGTGTCCGACCGGAACAGGACTTTAAACCGTAACCGAATATTCGATATCTATCTCAGTTTCGGCAGAAACCAAAACCGAAACTTTTTTAGACATGTTAAAAATCTGTTGTTTGCTGAAATTTGGCGTATTTTTACACTTAAACAGACAGTTAACACGTGTTAAATGAAATAAAAAAAAAACAGTAATTGAAGTATTTGAAAAAATAGTTTTTTTTTATATTGTTACTATAAAACAAAAAAAAATTAACAAAACATCTCAACTACTTCTTGGAACAAAAATTTGTCGATTATCAACACTTTCATGATAAAAGAAGGACCTCATTAATTGAGTATTTTAATTTATTTTGCCTTTACAATCACAAAATTCTTATCACACGTCGTGTTAAATTGAATAAAAAACAATAATTGAAATACATGAAAAAATAATTATTTATTTTTTTGATATTACTGCTATAAAACAAACAAAAATTAACAAACATGTAAACCACCTACTTCTTGGAACAAAATTTGTTAATAGTCAACACTTACATTATAAAGGAAGGACCTCATTTTAATAGAGTATTTTATTTTTAATTGCGTTTGCGAACTCAGCTGATGTTAGACCAGTGGTTCCCAACCTCTTTCTGACCCGGGACCACTTGTGCGTTTAATTTTTCGACAGGGACCACAAGCAGTGGCGTAGCGAGGGGGGGGGGGGGGGGGGGGGCGCGCCCAATTTTTTATGAAATCGAAATTTGTGTTTTGTCAACTTTAATGGGGGGGGGGGGGTGACACTACGTTATCCGCCCTATCCGTCCCAGGTGCCACCCATGCTAGCCTAAGCCACTGCTTGTGGTGGCACCCGGGACGGATAGCACAACGGTAGGGGCGTAATGGGATAGAGTAGGACGGGTTCTAGCAGAATATTTACCACAACGGAGGGGGCACAATGGGATAGGGTGGGACGGGTTCTAGCAGAATACTTACCACAATGGAGGGGGCGGAATGGGATAGGGTGGGACGGGTTCTAGCAGAATATTTACCTCAACGGAGGGGGTAGAAAAGGGTAGGATAGGGTGGGGCGAAACGGAATACCATAATGGCCACTGACCACAAGGTATAATATTGATAAACTGAATATTGTCCCGTTTTTTTTTATTCGGACTTCTCGACCAGGGACTGCCCGCGCGCTGACACGTTTATTGACCGGCGGACCATCTTCTAGCCTCTTGCGGACCACTGATTGGGAAACCCTGTGTTAGACGAACGACGTGCGATAATTCACGAACTCAGAGTTTCTTTTCTCAAACACGCCGAAACCGAAACATATCTTCGGTCGGTCACTATTAATTACATCAAACACAAAAGGTTCGAGGTGATCAGGGCCGCATTTTGTGCATTTTATATTACACGCACATTTTTTTAATATTAATACCTCTCAGCTGCTCCTGTCTGGAGGCAGTCAGACTATGGCATCCCCAATTGGGATATGTTGTGATGCTGAAGATGGTGGGGAGGGAAAGGAGATGGGCAAGAGGAAGGCGGGGAAGTACCTGGCTGTTTCAAACAAAGTTTCAATTCTGAATGTTGGTCTTACACCAGAGCGATACTGAGAGTTACATTATTTTTAATTAATTAATTGTGAAATAATAAATAATTTTTTATCTTGTACCTGTAAATATAACGCTTTCTCTAATACATCTTTCAATGTTTACCAGTTAGCCTGTGAAGAAGTTTCACTCGTTTCATTTTTCACCGCTAATAAAGTATTGTTTTTTTAATCGGTTTACAAGGTAAAATCTATTTAAACACTAAATTGGCTTAATGTGGATACTATGTAGATGAAATTCAGTTGATAAAAAATTTAAGGGTAGTCATTAAAAATTCTTTTGGTATAATTTACCCAAGCTTTACGATATATTCAACGTCCCTTATTACATCAATCAAGACTAAAAATATTTTGGGTATTTAGGCCTTTGGATTTACGAAAATTGGCTTCATTCCGAACTTAAACCTCTATTAATGTTTAATGGGTTTATTCGATCTATGAAAACACATTAGTTTAATATATGATAAGTTCAGTTTTACTAATCTATACGCAATTATCTTAATAATATATCTATTACTTCCCGTATTCGTATAATTAATCTTAAGTATTATATGTACCTTCATATTTATATATTCATACCTTATTTATGTAAAAACTTATACGGGCGTTTATTAAATAAAGCTTGACCCAGCAAATATCAAAATCAAACTTATTCAAAATACTAACTAAATTAAATACTTATTACAATTTTGTAACTTAACCCTTATAATCGCAGGAGACCAAATTTGTCCCAGCTCACATTGGTCTCATATAAATCATTGTATCTCCCTTACTGTTATGGTGAGAAATGTGTCATAAACGGTGTTAGAAAGTGTAGTGTATGTAAATGTAGGTGTGTTCGGATATCACGCCGCTCGGAAACGTTCGGGTTTCAGCGGGCTCTCAGTACAAGAGAACAGCTGACGGGCCCCGCCGCTCTCAGATCCATTCTAGAAGCCTTAGTAAACAGTCGCTACTATTGACATAAATACAATACTACTTGAATCCATTATATTTACCAATAAACCGAAGACATTGAACTTACGTTGTAATCCTTATTATTGTGGGCTAGTGAGCCACTATATTAAAGAACATTACAGAAAGAGATTGCGAAAGCTAAACGCTGTATATTTAAATCTAGAAGTAAACTATAGAAAAATTCAAATGTGAACCCCGGTGAAACCAAAAAAAGTGAAAAAAGTTTCCGATTGCACGATGCAATTTGAGAAAAATGTATAAAATTTCGAGAAGTTTTTAATTATTAATTTTTTATAAAACGACAAAAAAGTGAGATGATTACAACGTTTATAATAAATTTGCCTAATAAATAAGTTTGTTTCAATTATCAGTAATTTTACATAGATAAAACGTGAGGTGAGTCATTTAATTTTTTTTTTTTACATGAGCTCCACACAGGAGGCCCTGAGGAAAATAATTTCCCTCAGGGCCTATGTCATCTTTGAGGATGCTGTGTGGAGGGTTTTTTTACGGAAAGGAAGGAGAGAAGATTTCTGGGAAGAAAAATGGTTTAAGGGGTGAGTAGAAATCTGGGGTTCAGTGTGTCCTGGTCATCCGCCTCCAAGATCTAGACAAACCTCACCCCATGAACCCGGGAACCCCTGCTAAATCACCAAACGTAGCGAACCACTTGGGGTGACCTATGGCAGGTTGGTTATCTAATAAAGGTTCCCGGGGCGGTGGTACTTTTTTTTCCCTTGTATTAAAAATTTTGATATTTTAGAAGTTACATGTTTATTTCTAATAATAAAATTTGAAAGCATATTCAATCACTTTTCAAAAACATTTATTTTTTGAATACATTCAGAAATATTCCATATATTTGGATTTTATTGCAGAGTGAAAATTTTCTTAACTTCTGACATAATATGCCCGATACCTGATAGATTGAGTATATGCTTAAGCAATCATTTTAAAATGTTAACTCTGAGAAAATACCTCAAATGTTATAAGTAAGTATGTAGGTATATAAGAGCGAGCGAACCTGACCTTTTTTTAAACGCGAGAACTGAGGGGTAGTGTGATTCAAACATTGGTAATGTTTTATGCCACTAGCCTTAAGAGCGTTTAACCAGCCAGCGGAAGAAAATCCACATTTCGTCGAAAGTTGTTCTTCCGATCGTGCAGGGCGGTTACAATGAGAAAGATTGATTATTCTCCGTACCAGCTTTTTTAAATTATAACTCAATATCGAATTTATTTCAATCCAAATTAGCTTTAATTTATACCTTCATCCAAAAATGCTGAAAGGCGTGATGATAAAACTATTAAAATAGTGTACTTTTTGTAGTTATTTTTTGATTATAAGTATTTATCATTTTTCAATAATGTCTAAATTTAATAAAAATGTTAAAAAAATCTGAAATATATTAGTTTGTAAGTGCGCAAATAAATACACAAATGGACCAATTTTCGTCAAGAAACACATGTACGTATATATTTTTTAATGTTTTTATTGAAACTAAAATTAAAATTCTAATACATAACTTTGCTAGATAATGTATTGATTTATTTTACTGCATGATTACATTATTTGAAATGCGTGTGGTATAATACAAAAACTTTTTTGAAAATTTAACAAATCTGCCAACGACCTATGGAATAACCTTATTTTACTAAAAATTAAAAAAAAATCTAAAAATTTATTACATAACTATGCTAGATAAAAGAATAATCTTTCGAAATCCATTTATAATTTTTTGTGGAAAAGAGTCAATACGTCTAAAAACTCTTTTGAAAATGACGTATTTCCGGCTTTCTCTGGTAATGCCCTCTTAAGCACAGTGCTAGCTTTCAGATCATATGAATTCAAACAATAACATTAATAATGCACATTAAGTATTATATCCATTTAACTTTCCTTTCGCAGGCAAATTAACCCGCTCACGCTATAAGTGACGATTATAATTACTTTTAGCATCAAACTAATCAATCATTCAGGGTTCAACTTCATAGTGAAATGCTTTAAATATTTCAGCGTATTAATGTGTTTCTATGTTAAAATGTTTAGCGAAGTGCTTAGCGAAGAGTAGGGGAATCGCCGCGGTCGAAGGCCCGACTATACGACATTTCTGCGTATTCATATCCCCAACCAAAACATCCCCAAGTCCCTAAACAATTTGCATATTCCCTGAATCATTCACATCGCTTTTAGCATTCCTCATTAAATATTTACAAACTTTACGACACCTTATTAGGTATGAAGATAAATTATTATAATTCGGAAATTTCTCAACGTGAAGTTAAGACATTAGCGGAAAAGCGATATCAAGTTATGGCAAACAGGGTAAAGGGATCACACGCGGCTTTGACAACTGCCTTTGAGGTAATACATCGCAAAAATAGGGCCATAGAAATTACGGGAGTATAATATCATAATCTTATAATGATAATATGAAAAGTTTTCTCTGGGGTGAATACTCGGTACATAGATTAACTTTTGTAAGTGAAATTTAAATTCAAACTACCGGTATAATCAGAGTATTAAGAAAGGAAACTAATACATTAACGCCCTATTCTGAAACTGACATTGAATCCAAGACTTAAGTTATGATTCATCAGAGCATTATTCAAATATACCCATTTAAATAATGATAGAGAAGCTTCTGGGACGTTATTCTATACGTCTATAGAATATGATATGCTTTTAGTTAGCTGTATTATATTTATGAGAAGATGCAAACGTATCAGAGCAACACCTATAATCTATTAAGAGGAACGACTGCGCGGCCTCTTTCATGCCAAACTTAATTTTGGATTTGAGGCCAAAATGCTTAGCCCAACAGAATATTTTTTTTAATCCACTAATGTATAGGTACGCATTTTTATGAACTAATATGTGCTACTTTATTTATTTTAAATTGAATTTGGCCATTAAATTATTTTTTTCACATTTCAGACGGAACTTTGATAATTTTTTGTGAGTTAATGAATTGTTATAAAAATATCTTTCTTAATCTACAATTTAAGGGGCTATTCCAGTCTAGAAAAAAAAAACAATTTCTTCTCATCTTTCCATAGTTTAGAGTTTAGATATTCAAAATTATTTCCTTAAAAAGATTTATCGAAATTCGAATTATTTTTAAAGTTTTAACCATTTTCGTGTCGCGGTTTAGACGGAATCTAACTAGAATCTAAATAGAACAAAACTTTGAAAGCATTTTCCTCGAAACTACTTTTTTCGAGACGGTTGACAACATAACCAATTTAATTGAAAATTGGAGTGAGCCTTCTCTATACACTACTTTATCGCATGAACCAAAAACTTTAATAAAATTTCAATTTTTACTATTTTTAAGAATTCGGAAAAGTAAAAAAACTCTTTAAAATCTGTCTTTTAATTTCAGATAGCAGCCATTTTTCGAAAAACATTTTTTTTTACTTTTCCGAGATTCAGGCCATAACAGCATTTGTTCGGATTAAGAATAAAAAAAAATCTGTTTACTAGGGGGATTGCAATCGTGTCGATCAGGGCGCGAAATTTTTTTGAGACCCCCACTTCAACACTCTGTAACTTTTAGAATTTAGAATTTTTGGGTTAGATTTTTTTTATGTATGTATTCTTTAATGTGTAATAAATATTTGGTAAAATAGTGGCAACTAAAATTTTATTTTTTTATTGCATCCGCAAAAATACCTACAATTGAAGCTTCTAGACTAGAACACCCCCCTTAAGTATAATGAAATAAATAAAATAAAATATATATATTGTAAGATGTTTTTGGGTCGAAATTTTAAGTTCTAACGTAATCGGTAATTTTTATTTTGAATTTGCCATATCAAAATGCTTTGCTTAATATATATTTTTTATGTTAATATGTTGTATAACATTTTCGTAGTGAATTTTTTAATATTTTTTAATGATTTTTTGTGATTTTTTTAAATGAATATCATCATCTCTTAAATTTAATAATTGCCAAAGTTGCCTCTAAAATCACAAAAAATTGAGTTATTTAATGGCTTGTCTTTTATAATTTAAAACACAAATTAATAAATTGGCGCATATCCGTATAAGATATTTACTACACTATTTCAATAAAAAAATATTTTTTCAGTTTGGTTGGGTATTTTGACCTCAAATCCAAAATGAAGTTTTGTACGAAATGGGCCGCGAAGCCGTTCCCCTTAAGGTTACGAGGTGTTGCGTTACCCCCTTCGTGGGGTAACTGTTCTGCATTGGAAACGGAAGTGGCAGCTGCACTCTTTTTACAATAACGAGTGTAGTTCCTGTAAATCTTATTTCTGTGAATGGCTTTTGAATTTCACTTCTTGATTTTACAGAAGATTAGAATTCTGATTTTTTTTTTAAATATCACCGCTTGTTCATTTTCTCTGTTCTAAAATATGACCAAACTCAATTCATGCTGATATCAAGCCGTTTGATAAACATAGTACAAAATCTAATATTCTAATTCGAGATAAGTCTTGCATCAAAGCAAAAATAATTAGTTATTTATGTAACTGATATGTTTGTAAAATGATAAATATTTGTTGTACTAATATGAATGTTTGTACTTTTTTTTATTTTTTTTTTTTATTAGTTTTTATATACATATACATGTAATATAATCATAAGTAATTGCATTTTCAGGTTACAATCGGATTAAACTCAAATACTGTACGTATGTATGTACTGTATGTTTTTCTATATATATATATAATGTTTGTAAATGTTCGATACACTTGTATTATGTATGTAATAGCCCTATGTAGGTACGGGCGTTTAAATAATAAATAAATAAATAAGTCGGGTTCTTAAATATCAACAGTACAGACGCTAGAGTATATATACTATCAGAAAACCTGGGCAAAAATGGGATGGGGAATCAGAAATAAAGTTTTTTTTACATAGCTGGGGGCCTACTCAGATAAACCTTTTAAATATATACCTTACTAGCTGACCCGGAGAACTTCATACCGCCTCAGAATCAATAACTTTTTAACAAAATTAAATTCTGAAAGTTAAAAATTACACAATGAACTATCGATATTTGTGTTATGATTTCAATTTGGTAGGCGTGTATGAGGGAGTTTTATTAAAATTATCATATTTTTTCTTCGGAGGGGTGCAGACATGCGTTCACCGCTCGTCTCAGTTTCGACTGTTGATATTTAGTGTGTAAGAAAGAGGGACAGCACTATAACATGGTTAAGAACAAAATCAAAACAATCAGCGCATTGACATTTGACGTTTTTGAATTTTTGGAATTCACTCACTATTCAATATTATACTTATCACAATATTGCTGCAGCTCTTTAAAAAGACGAGAATTCGTTCCATACAATATTCTGAGGAACAGAACTTAATTTTTTTTCGTGAATTTTTCCGATGTTTTAATACCTGTGGAGGACGAACAAAGGACACAGATTTGCATCGTCCGGCCACCCGATTGGTCCCTCAGGCACCAATTGGATGCAGACCTTTCCTCCAGCAACTGGCCTCGCTTGCATCAAAAACTCACGATTCATTCTGCTTTAACTCTTGGTCAGGAGTAGCTGGTCTTTAATATTTGTTCGCCCTTCACATTACTTTATTATTGCATATATTTAAATTGGAGATTTATGTGTCTGTAAATAGTGTTAATAAACTTGTAAGTATTGAATCGTCTTACTTATTCGCTTTGCCATCTACACACTTACACAAAACACACATAACCCCCAAAAGCTATTCTGCTATTCGGGGCGGATACAAATCCAACAAATCAAAGATCATAAATATCGGTCCAGCCGTTCTCGAGTTATAAATGGTGTAACTAACCTGATATTGTTTTATATGTTAAGATATCTAGTTATTTTACTTTAATGTTTCATCATTAGGCCTAGAGATTACGGATTTCTTCATTTATTTTAGCAAGGAGGTGTATCATTGTTTCTTCAGAAGAGGTAATGTAGTGTCATCTCCGCGTGAATAATTTCAGTATTTGATATTATTCATCTTCTTTCATTGTCAGAGGTGGTTTTTAAAGTTTCTTATCAATTTTGTATAAAGTCTGTTAATTATACGGTAATTATGAGTTTAGACTAACGTTTAGAACGCATTTATAGATTTAAAAACTACTTAGCTTATTATGTTACTATAGTAATAAGCTAAACATAGTTAACCTAAAATTTCCAGCTGTGAAAAGAAGCTCTCGAAGGGAGAGTTCTCGCGGCGTAAAAAATACAAATATTGTCCTTTAATAATCATCATCATCATCATCATTACATAGTATAAAATGAAGTCGCTCAAAATGTATGTGCGTGTTAATCTTTTAAACTACGCAACGGATTTTCATACGGTTTTCATCAATAGATAGAGTGTTTGACGAGGAATGTTTATATGTATAAAACATGTAAATTATATTAGAGAAAAGCCGAGAAATTCAAAGAAAACATATTTTTGTGCGATTAAAAACGGCTGGCGGGCCGTACTATAATCACTTTTGAAATTCGTTCTACGGAAGAAATTGCAAAATATGTCCTAGAGTAAGTAGGTATTTGATTTTCCCTTTTCAAATATCCAGTGTTGCATTGCAAGCATTGTACAATTAGTGGCGATCGCTAACTATATTATTATATAAATAAATAATATAGTTGATTCAAGAGGAAGGTTTATATCTATAATACATGCTTATTATAGTAGAAAAAGCCGAGAAATTAAAATATTCAATTCAGGCAGCGGGCAGCGGGCAGCTGGCAAGTGGGTGATGTGGATTTTATAAAGGTTGGGTAATGGCGTTGTTTTTCGTTAGCCACAGCAACGTGTGGCCGGGTCTGCTAGTTCATTTATAAGGCTGAATTTATATTTCTGAGTTTGAAAAACATTTGTGTTCTATAAAAACCGCAAAAACATTGTTGCCATTTTGTAAAATTTTATCATCGAGCCACATGATGAAAATCATTAAATTTCTTTGTTTGTTGTGTTCTCTATCAGTTTTTGGAGGATCCTATTGATAATAGAAACAGTGGGAGATATAGCATGGAAGCGTGCCGACTCTCACAAAACTTCAAGAACTATTGCCGTTTGGTGTGCAGGTAGAACCAAAGGCGGGCGTACTGTGCGATTTGCATTAGTATGGGTGAATGAGTCTAGTTTTTGCACTGATAATTTGTGGTGGAATTCCATTGTATTAGAATTTGAAATTAAAACACTTTTGTACTTTCTTCCACTGATTTATATTTCACCAGGACCGGTTTCATCCTATAACGGACATTTTCAGACTGGTAGTTGAAATTCTTATGCTACGGTATTTATACACTCTTAGGCAGGGGTACACAACACTGTCTCTATATGATGAATATTATATATTCTATTTTGTTAATTTTAGGTACATACAGGTAATTATAAAGTTTATTATTAAAATTATGAATGATGTTACATATTAAATAGATATTTTTACTTCAAATGAATATACATGAATTTATATAATTTAAAAGGTTTGTGATTACTGATATTTTATTTTGGTAATGTTGGGTTATTCCCTCCTTGTTGCTTAGGGCTTAATTGACAAATATTGATGCACTATGGTATTTATTATTATTAGGGTTCTCCGTGTATTTGGGTTATTACATTTTTAAATTACATACTTAAATTACCCCACTGCTCTCTGAAGTAAAATTATTCTAAGTGAATTATATCAATCACCATTAATATACCCATTATATTAACAAAATAGAAATATTCATTATATAGAGACAATATTGTGTACCCCTGCCTAAGAGTGTATAAATACCGTAGCATAAGAATTTCAACTACCAGTCTGAAAATGTCCGTAATAGGATGAAACCGGTCCTGGTGAAATATAAATTAGTGGAAGAAAGTACAAAAGTGTTTTAATTTCAAATTCTAAGTATGGGTGAACAATATTGGCGATACTTTGGTGCGCACGGATTCATTCTAACATTGGTTCATCGCCCATCTTGTTTCTATTATCCATAGAGCAAACTAAAGGATTTTACTTTACAAACGGGTTCTGGGAATAGGCTTCCAGAGGGCCTACCGCAGCCTTTAAATTATTCATGGCAGTTTCAATATCAAAAGCCTGGATTATGACATTTCGTTACGGCTGCTTCGTACTAAATCTGAGTTTAGAAGTTTGATGAAGATTTTGGCTAATTTGATTGCCAAATTAATATCTTGTAATAAATATTCTTAATGTTAATTTTGTACAAAAGTCTTCAACACTATATTGGAAAAAAACGGTTTAAAATTAATGTTCCAGAAATCATTAATTCTGAATCGAAACGGTATAACTGAAATAACATAAATACCACCACTAAAATATTAACATGCCAAAATAATGACTGTCTATTCATAGCAAATAAAAAAGAAATAAAATATTTGGGTGTAATAATAGATAGAAACCTTAAGTGGAATACTCAAATTACCAATACTATAAATAGATTAAGAAAACTTATAATTTAAGAAATATACTTAACTTAAAATTTTTAAAAATATATACTATGCTCTAGCCCTAGCCCATTCGATAATACAATACGGTATCGTTGCATGGGGAGGAGCTTACAAAACCTCAATTTTACCGTTGGAAATTACTCAAAGATTAATAATCAAAATTATTACTAAGAAACCATCAGATTATTCAACCTCTCAACTTTTTCAAGACTTTCAAGTCCCACCTCTAAAAAAAATATATATAAAAAATACACTGCTTCAAATACATAAAGACTATTCTAAGAAGTCGCACCACGCCATGGTCCGCGTTGAGAGCAATAGGCAAAACACAGTGGGTCACGTGTGTACGCCATTTATGCATACCAGTTTTGCACAACACTATTACACGTACAATGGAGTGGTGTGGTTTAATCAACTAGCAATAGAGCTGAGATTAGAACCTGACTACAATAAATTCAAAATAAATTAAACAATAATATCTTAAATAATTTAGCCACTTAGAACCGCATTAACCTTTAATTAACAATACTTATTCAAAAATTTATTTTATATTTTTTTATATTATTTTATATTATTTTATTTTTTATACATTTGATTTATGTAAGTACGTAGTACGTATAATGTATGTGTTATAATTTGGTGGCGCCAGTTTCAATTAAAATCATTTATCTATGATAAGAAGCTGAATAACTGCTTTGTTCCCTTTCCTTTCCCTTATTTCCATTACCTATAAAATGCCAAAAACAAGGTGCAGTGACAAACAGCTTTGTTCGCTTTACTTGTACCTAAATTATTGTCACACACAAAAACTGTGAACCGCCTGTAACTGCGCGGAAGTTCATTGTCGTTCCCGCCTTACGAAGTAATTGTCGTTCCCGCCTTACGAAGTAATTGTTGTTCCCGCCTCACGAAGTGTATGATTGTTTTTTCCTCGCCTCACGAAGTGTGTATGGTTTGCCGGCACCTCGTGTGAATTCATCGTGATTTGTTTTGCCCGCTGATATTGTGTATTGTTAAGCCATATGTATTTGCGTGAAACCGCCCGCCACATTAATTTAAGTTATCTCGCCGCGGCTGTGGAGAATGCCGCGTTGTGTATTGTGAACCCTTTAGACTTTAGACTAAACCAGCGGCCTAAAGTGGACTATAAGAACCTGAACGGACCATATGAAGTGCAGTTTGGTGAGTTTTTGGCATCCCCTTTTAACCTTCCCTTTGAGCAGTTATTTAGTGAACCTTATTTAAATTTGGCACACGCATGCGCACCCACTTTGCGGAGGAGATTGTCGCGGCCATCTTGTACGCCCAACCATTGGTCCTAATTTCGAGCCCGGATGCCTTTAATTTGTTCGTGTATATTGATGGCCTTGAAAATAAATAGATATAACCAAATTCGTAGATATATTTGTGACGCTATAATAAATAATAATAAATCTCTGCGCGAACCGTATTTGTATTCAGAGTGCCCGTATTGCATTTGTACTAAGTTGTTATTTAGTAGGTACATTGTACTTAACCGCTATTGTATTTAATTTCGGCTACAATTTTAGCGAATAGGTACGCTACGCTGGCCCGGAATTATTGTCGCCGTGTTGCAATACTTGAAGATCGGCCGGCGCTGAATAAGTTATTATTATTTGTAATTGGTACGCCAGGCATTTCGCCCCGTACCAAATTTGAACGTAATTAATTATTGTTGTCGCACAGCGCCGGCGCCCGGCACTGAATAAAGTAGTTGTTAACCTTGCTATTACGGAGCTAGGTGTTAACCTGCGCGTACCGAATAGTTTTAAAATAAATAGATATAATTTAATTCTTCTTTTTTTGATAGATTATTTATTATTGCATTATGGCATCTGCAAAGGAAAAGAAATTGAAATTGATGACGTCTCAGCGAGAGGCATTAAACGGACGTATTAAAAAATTATTTGAACTTTCAAAGGGGATTTCAGACGCAAATATTCAAGAGGAATTTTTATCGCTAATTGATACGTTGGATTCGACTAGAAATAAATATGAAGAAACACATCAGCAAATTAATGTCATTAATTTGGAAATTGATCCAGATTACACCCCAAAATTTGAAAGTTGGTTAGAATTTGAAGACATGTACTGTAAAATAAAACGCGCACTTTTGTTGATTCAAGAAAGGAAACCGCAATTAGACTTACAAATCAAAAATTGTAAAAAACCAAAACTCCCGGCGGTTGATTTGGTGTTTTTTAGTGGAGATCTTAAGAGCTGGCCAATTTTTTATTCTAGTTTTGTGAATACAGTGCACAATAATGAGTCCCTTTCAAATTCGGAAAAATTGTATTATTTATTGGGGAAAATTAGTAAACAAGTACAAACAACATTTTCGGGTATTGTGTTGTCACCTGAAAACTACGACATAATATTTGATTCTTTAATTGAGAAATATAATGATAAACGCGTTATCTCTTCCGCTTACCTTGATCAAATTTTGAATTTCAAGTCGTTTTCAGAAGCTAATATCAATAATTTGGAATCGTTTGTTGATAATTTTGCGTCTGCGGTGGCTGCAGTCAAAAATGTAAATTTGGAAAATTTGTGTGACTTCATTTTTCTTCATATTGCATTGAAAAAACTTGATTTGGATTCCGTGAAGGATTTCGAAAGAATTTATCGTGAAACAGATTTTCCCTCGTTTGAAGATCTAGTAAAATTTGTTCGTGAGCAAATCAAAATCTTGCAGCGAACAGGCTCAACAAGGAAATCGTCTGCACACATTGAGACGTCAAATAGATCACAAAAATCTACGCAAGCATTTTTAAGCGCTGGTAGCGATTTGGATACAACCGAAAATCGGCCGTTTATTAAATGTTTACTTTGTAAAAAACCGCACGGACATTTGTATAAATGTCAGGAATTTAAAAAATTAAGTATTAAAGAAAGATTCAACTTTGTCAAGGGTAAAGGATTTTGTTTTAGATGCCTTAGTGATAAACATAGGGCATCTAAAGCTTGCAATTCAAACGAAAGTTGTCATAAATGTAATAACAAATTTCATCATACGATGTTACATTTTGAGGAACAGGGTGAGTCACGCAGAAGGCAGTCAGATTCTTGGAACGCCCATAGAAAGGAAAACCAGACCGCTGATCAAACAATTGATCCAAAGGAAGGCAGCTCGAATCCTGATGTGGCTTTATGTACGTTTTCAACTGTTCGGCCTTATAATTGCAACGCACATTGTACAGTTTTGTTGGCTACCGCACAAGTAGGTATTATGGACTCGCAAGGTAATGAACATGTTATTAGATGTTTATTAGATAGTGCATCACAAAGCAATTTCATTACTCGTGATTGTTGTAGAAAATTGGGTTTCTTTGAATATCAACGCCCGTCTTGTTCCACAGTTAAGGGAATTGGAGGGTCTTCAAAACCCATTAGAGGTTCGATTAATACCAAAATTTATTCTCGTTTTAATCGGGCAATAAATTACAATGTAACTTCGTTGATAGTGGACAAGGTGACAGAATGTTTACCTACTGCCAAAGTGGACGTACCTTCATTGTCATACTTGAATAACTTACCCTTGGCAGACGGATCGTTTGGAGAACCAGGAGAAATTGATATGTTGATAGGAGCTCAGCTCTTCCCGCATCTCCTGTTGTCAAAAAGGGTCAAGGACCCTTCGCATAGGCATAATCTGTTTGCTTTAGAAACAGTTTTAGGATACGTTATTTTGGGAACAGCACCAACCCGAGTTGAGAAAAATGCTACCGTATCTTGTTGTGCTGTGATGGACGAATCAGAAAATATTCGTCTCAAAAGATTTTGGAAATTAGAAGAGGTAAACGCACCATCTAAAGGTCCTGAAGATCGTGAATGTGTAAATGGAAGGTATTTTGGAGCCTTACCATTTAAGCGAGATGCTTCAGCACTTGGGGATTCGTTTGCAATAGCAATTAAGCGTTTATGCCTCGAACGCAAATTGGAAGACTCTCCTAAATTGAGAGACGCTTATACGAGTAATAATACTATTAGTGAATATTTGGAAAAGGATAATTTGTCTCCTTTCGCACCAAATAAGAAGGATCAAACGCCATCTTATATAATACCGCACCATGAAGTTAAAATGCACGCACGAGAGGGTAAGATCACCTTGATACCCCTCTCGCCCGCCATGGGCAAATCCGAGGAAGCCAAACTGGAAGAGGCCTCCCCTCGGTCGCCACCCATTTCCGACTCGCTGCCGGAAACGCACCAATGTTTGCACTCACCACCCGAGAGTGACCACCGCAACAACAACATTAGCACGATTAATTCCACGCATGATAATCCGCAAATAAAACCTTTGGATCACCCGCTATGGATCCGTGGTTCGCCATGGATAAATTTGAGGCCCAAGCAGTGGCCTATTACCGCTTATGACGTCACCATGGTGACGCAATCGCCCGAACTAGAGACTACGTCGTTGGTAGTGACTTCTAGTTTAGAGGAGTATGAAATACTCAATTTGTCAAAACGCTTTTCATCGTGGAATAAATTATTACGTTGTTTGTTTTATGTATTTATATTTCTTAAGGTGTTGCCGTATCGAAGACACATAAGTGGATCGGACTTAGAGTTTGCAGAACTCAGAGTATTTCGTGAAACACAATTGGCTTATTTCCCCCGTGAGTACATAAATCTTCAACAAGGAAAAACGTGTAAACCCGTATTTCAACGTTTGAGGCCGTTTTTGCAAGACGGACTTATAAGGTTAGGGGGTCGATTAGTTAATTCGGATTTAGATTATGATCAAAAACACCCCATAGTCCTTCCACGAAAAGATCACATTTTGAATTTATTGGTTGATCATTATCATCAAATTCATTGCCATTCGGGTCCCGCATTATTAATGTCCATTTTGAGGCAGAAATATTGGATTCTATCGGCCCGTAGTTTAATTAGAAATCGCGTACATAAGTGCAATTCATGTTTTCGGCTACACCCTAAAACAATCGCACCTTTAATGGCCGACCATAAGGATTGTCGTGTTACTCCATCTGTAAAGCCATTTACGCACGTCGGCATAGACTTTGCCGGGCCTTTAAAGGTAACCATGTCACGTGGACGTGGAATTCGTTCTCAAAAGGCATATATATGCTTATTTGTGTGTTTAACAACGAGAGCGATACACCTTGAATTAGCGTCAAGTTTAAGTACCGAATGTTTCCTGAATGCATTTAAACGCTTTCTTTCCCGCCGTGGTCCCGTGTCAAATTTATATTCAGACAACGGAACTAACTTTGTAGGAGCTAAACGAAAGTTAAATGAATTGCACGCATTTTCCACATCTTCACATTTTGGTGAAGAATTCGCAAGTGTTTTGGCCAATAATAGAATAAATTGGCATCTAAACGCGCCAATCGCGCCACATTTTGGTGGAAATTGGGAGGCAAATATCAAGAGTATGAAGACTCATCTTTTTCGCGTAATAGGAGATCAGATTCTGTCTTTCGACGAGACAACTACAGTGCTCGCGCAGGTAGAAAACATTCTAAATACAAGGCCATTATGTAGGACGCTCTCTTCAGACCCATCTGAAATTCTCGCGTTAACCCCCGCTCATTTCTTAACGACTACCCCGCTGAAACACCTGCCAGCCATGACCATCGAGGAGGATAATTTGAACCTTCTATCGCGTCATGACTTGCTCGATAAATTGATTCAATCGTTCTGGAAACGTTGGAGGTTGGATTATTTGCATACCTTGCAAGTACGTCCCAAATGGAATACTCCCGCTAACCCTGTCAAGGTCGGTTTAGTAGTAATTGTGGGGACCAAAAACGCTCCTCCATTGCATTGGCCGCTAGGGGTAATTGTCGAAGTTTTCCCCGCAAAGGATGAAGTAATTCGTGTTGCTCGCGTTAAAACAGCGTCGGGAACATATATTCGGCCTGTCGTGAGGCTTTACCCTTTGCCGACTCAATAATGAGTTATTATTTGTTAGATTTAGTTAAACATAGCTTAGGAAATTTAGGTTAAGTATTTGGTTATATTTGTTTATTTGCGATAGTGCTATCACAGTGCGGTTTAGAAAGGGACCCTTTCAAGGCGGGGGGGATGGTGGCGCCAGTTTCAATTAAAATCATTTATCTATGATAAGAAGCTGAATAACTGCTTTGTTCCCTTTCCTTTCCCTTATTTCCATTACCTATAAAATGCCAAAAACAAGGTGCAGTGACAAACAGCTTTGTTCGCTTTACTTGTACCTAAATTATTGTCACACACAAAAACTGTGAACCGCCTGTAACTGCGCGGAAGTTCATTGTCGTTCCCGCCTTACGAAGTAATTGTCGTTCCCGCCTTACGAAGTAATTGTTGTTCCCGCCTCACGAAGTGTATGATTGTTTTTTCCTCGCCTCACGAAGTGTGTATGGTTTGCCGGCACCTCGTGTGAATTCATCGTGATTTGTTTTGCCCGCTGATATTGTGTATTGTTAAGCCATATGTATTTGCGTGAAACCGCCCGCCACATTAATTTAAGTTATCTCGCCGCGGCTGTGGAGAATGCCGCGTTGTGTATTGTGAACCCTTTAGACTTTAGACTAAACCAGCGGCCTAAAGTGGACTATAAGAACCTGAACGGACCATATGAAGTGCAGTTTGGTGAGTTTTTGGCATCCCCTTTTAACCTTCCCTTTGAGCAGTTATTTAGTGAACCTTATTTAAATTTGGCACACGCATGCGCACCCGCTTTGCGGAGGAGATTGTCGCGGCCATCTTGTACGCCCAACCATAATTTTTAATTTTAATTTTTTTAATTTAAAAAATATATATATTTTTTCTCTTCCCTTTATACACGAGTAGTTACGCTCTCGTTAAGGTTATATATTATATATTATATTATATACATATATATTTTTATACTGTTTCTAATCAATGTTGAAGTGACGGTGCTTCCCAACTTTCCTATTTCCCATCTCCTTTGCCTTCCCACTTTCCTTCAACTTCACAACATACCCTGGGGTTGCCTTGGTCCCACTGGATGTTGACAGGCTTTTCTCCCTTAATTACATAACAAAATAACTTACCTGCGTAAAAAGTGAGTGCTAAAAAATTTGTGGAAATTAAAAAAAAATCCTACTTTTTCAATTTTGGCTTAAACAGTTAATAAATTGACTTTGTGAACGACGTTGAAATATATAAGAATTTGATTTCAATTCAGTTAGGTATATTGATAAATTCTTTCATACAAGAATTGCTTCAATAAAATTAGCTCTCACTGACAACCTTACAAGAAATTGATAGAATTTATCAATTTTCGAAGAGTTCCAATATATTTTCATGGACAAAGATATTAATATTTCAAAAAAGATATCGCTACAGGTTTTCAAACATTTATTATTAATGCTCCACTATAAATGTTTTCATATCTACAAAGAAAAATAGCATCTATCATTTAGCATTAGAAGTAGCTAGAAGGAAAATATTTTAATATTCTGTTCATATCTACCCGGTAAAAATATGTAAATTCTGGAAGGTTATGTTAGGTAAAGTTCTGCGGAAAATATTTGCTCTGAGCTATTGTTCTTTAATTACAATTACATAATTTTCTACATGTCAGGTACAAAGCTGGAAAGAATAGTCAGAATATTAAAAATGTCGTCAAACAAGGTATTTTATTATAAAGTAGTGGTATTTTCCTTCGTTCTATTTCAGTTGTATTTAATGTGGTAATAAGAGTTAACTCTATCACTCAAGATAACCCCTGCAAACCAAATTATATAGCCATTACACTGATATAGTACTCATTACGTAATTCCGATTATTCACCAATGTATCGGTGAATTAAGAGAAATGAATATTGGTTACTTCTACAAACACAGCAGATTTATTGTGAGGCACCATTTTAGTTCAAAATTAACAGATTTCTTTGTTTTTACCACGTTTACTGTTTGTAATTGATTTATGTACATCGTTTATTGTTTATAATTTTGCCCCCCTTTCCCCTTTCACTCCCACCTTTCCATTGACACCGTTAAGTCTATTGTTATAATTAGTTTTAAGTAAACCTTGAGGAAGTGAACATCGCTCATGAAACATGTCGATTTTTTATAAACAATAAACGTGCTAAAAACAAATAAATCCATTGATTTTGAATATCGTTAAACTATTTAACAGTTTTGTTTTTCTATGGTAACGTTAACATTAAAAAAATAAGCGTGCTTTAGACCACACAACTGAAGTAAAACTTCTGCTCCATCTATATGATAGGAAGAGAGAAAGAAAATGTGCGCGCGCTCTCTCATGCTCCTACAGTGTCACAGACAATAGGCCTGCACTGTGTACAGTCAGTAGCGTAGCGAAGGGGGGGGCGGTGGGGGCGGACCGCCCTGGGTGCCACCCGAAGGGGGGTGCCACTCGACCAAGATATTGCATATACGTAACCAAGATATTGCATACACATGAACACGGTCTGTTATTAATATTTTCGTAAGGCCTATATTCTGGAATTCTCTAGCCACCCCCCCCCCCCCCTCCCCAGGATTGACCAATTTTTAAACGACTTCGAAAAGGAGGAGGTTCTCCATTCGACTGTATTTTTTTTTTTTAATGTTTGTTGTCCAGAACTTTTGACTGGGTGAACCGATTTTGATGATTCTTTTTTTTATTTGAAAGCTGGTGCTTCCCGTGTGGTCCCATTTTTAATTTGGTCCAGTTCTGTTTTTAAATTTTTTGTTTATTATGAAGTCGAAATTAGCGTTTTGAATTTCTCAAGTCAACTTTCATAGGGGGGGGGGGGGGTGACACTACGCCCCAGGGGGCGACTTCCGCCCCGGGTGCCACCCATGCTAGCTACGCCACTGTGTACAGTAACTGGCTATGAGAGAAAGAGAAAAAGAAAATGTGTGCTCGCACCTCTCTCTTGCCCCTACAGTAATATGAAAAGGGTTCGCCTCGCTTTTCGTAACCCTCTCGTCACGCATTCGTACTCCCCAAGTCAAGCGTGCGTAAAGAATTTTTACTTCAAAAACCAGTGTGCTTTACACCACACGATAGAAGTAAAACTTCACTAACTTATATCTCCCTCTCAACTTCTGTTCGCCTCGCCCGATCACACTTTTCATAACGCTCTCGTCACGCATTCACCAGCTTACTCCCCAAGTCAAGCGTGCGTAAAGGCCCGACCGTTCGCCTCGCCCGATCACACTTTTCGTAACGCTCTCGTCACGCATTCACCAGCTTACTCCCCAAGTCAAGCGTGCGTAAAGAAGTTTTACTTCAAAAAGTTAAGAGTATATGGCACTCCCATTTAGGTTAATGAAATTATAAAGTTGTTCAGTAATGGACAAGATGGAGAGGAGAGCTAAAGAACACACGAAAATTTGCTCTCAATAATGTTAATAATACAATGTTAATAATAAAGAATAACCGACGTTTTGAGGATGGTAACGAATCAAAGAACGGGTACATCTCTTATAGCCATTAAATAAAATTGCCGGCGTCCCACAAGTACTAAATGTATGCACCAATACATTATGCTGATAGTGGTACTAAAGTCCATAATGTTTTGTCTCCAAAAGGTAGGGAAGTACCACTGGCTCGGAAGGTTTTAAAGCAGAAAACGGATTGTTGTCTCGAGAGAGTTTCCCCTTAGGCTACAACCTCATTGAATTTAATGTTTCAAAGACCCAATCCTGTCTGATTACGACCGCAGGGGATCAAACTGAGAATCTGGCCTCTTTCAAAGAAAGCAACCTTCCCAACAAGCCTTCCGTTGACTTACTCGGTGTAACCTTTCTTGACTGTAGTGGAATTACAGGAGCTTCGTTAGCCTCTCAGAAGCTGAATAGACTACACAGAAGCTGTGGAAAAGTGACAGATTATTAATCGTTCGTGAGACGATAAATTATTTTTTAATTTAAAATGTCCAGAAAAGACAATTGCAAGAATGGACAATTCGTGTGATAGATTCCCCAAATAAGGTCTAACTAATAGAAAGATCGCAATTGTAAGAACATGGACTAAGGACGGATTTTTATACAGAATTTGAACAATTCATTAAATTTTAAAGTTAATTTTCAAGTTCTGTGAAGGATATATTAAAGTTCTGTTATTATTTCAGTTATGTGAAATTACTGTTCGATGATGACAAATATTTTTATTTAATTATTTTTATTAAGAGGAATATAAACACTAGAAATATTTCGAATCTCATGCCTGCAAAATTTTAAAATCGAGCGTCTTTTTGCACGAGGCTCGTAAGCGAAAAAGTGGTTTTTATTTATTTTGTGCATAATTTTATAAGAATGAAGAAAAGTAGAACATGGAAAACCTCAAAAACAGTATCTTCGATTGTTCTTATTTAACCTGATATTATATAATAACAGAACTTGAATAAAACCTTCACAGAACTTGAAAAATTAACTTTGAAATTTGATGTATTGATCAAAGTCCATGAAACAACTGGCCCAAAATGCGAAAGTCAATGTTTTAAAGGTATTTCAACAGAAATTCCCCTGAAGAATTGTATCTATCGGTTCTGTGGTTATGAACGCCTTTTCTTGACTCGTTACTATATTTAACAGCATTACTGTGCGTCAATTCGCTTATTTTGGCGATTCCTTCCCAGTACACCGTTAGTCTCTTAAAGATCAAGTTCCCTCCTTGAAAAAATAATCACTCTGTCAAAAGTATTTCACTCTATCAAAAAAATTTACCATCGCTTCTGAGGTAAGCAAGTGGAGGATAATCAAAGTTGCAATAGTTAGGAATAAATCATCATTTTAGCGTAATGCCTACTTACTCTAAGAGCCTTTTGCTCTTGGAGAAACCAAAAACAGGTTGGTAACTCAATTCGACTCAACTCACGACGCAAATCAACTTTAATATTTCAACAATTTTATCAGATCGTTTAACAAAATTATAATTTTTATAGGTTTGAATATTTTAAAACCCAACATTTTCAAAACTTTATTTGATGTAATTTCAATATGGTTTATAAATTTCAGTTTTTGATCAAAGTTTATAATTAAATCATTCACCTCGGTTACAGCTGTTAGAACTACATCATTTATGGATTACTCATAAATTATTGTTTTTTTTCTATGAAGTCTCATAATTAGACATTTGCTTAAATTTAGTTGTAGAAAGTTCTGATGCCACCCCAAAAAAAGTTTTAACAAGTTTTTTGACAATGTTTGACAGTTATTAATATTTCTTATAGCTTTGTGTATTTTCATATCGTCCGTAAACATTAAAACTTCGACATCGTTGAAATATCAAAAAGAAAACTGGACCCAAATGTGACCCTTGGGGAACACTGCTGGTAGCAATAAATTTATATGAAGTAAAGCCATCAATTTTAACCGCCAATTGCCTGTTAATTAAATACTGTTGCTTCTGTCCTAATTTATGAGACATAATTAAGTATAGTCATTACGTAATATGTAAGTAAGCTTGGTTATTATGTATACATATTCAAATTCGTGGTTATATTCGTGACAATTTCTCATTTTTTTAAATGTTCGCAGTAATAACTAAGCGATAGTTGTGACAGCACTAAAGTCTGGTATTTAACTTCGTCCCAACCCATTCGCCAACACAACGTGATGGTTCGTACGTAATAAAATTACAAATTTAATTACCTATGGCCCGCATTGCACCACTGCGGCAAAATTCCCAGGTAAGTGATTAAAATGCATTTAACGAAACATTGCTCTCCATTAGGGAACTAATATATTCAATTACTAACGTTTGATAAAATTGCAATCAAATGTAGTATTTGTTATAAATAGCTGTCAGTATTAACAATGATGGTGCCAGAATGTCTAGAAGTGTGTTTAGTTTATTGTTAATAATCATTGTGTTTGGATCGACGTGGACAATTATAAGTGGTCTGTACATTAAATATTTACTTCTTCAAATTTTGCAAATTCACTTTGTGGCACCATTTTATTAATGAAATAATTAAAACACTTTGTTTTTACCACGATAATCTTTATTTAAAAAATCAACATGTTCGAGAACGATGTTCTCTTCATCAGGACAGTATATGTACTAAAACTAAATGATCAAATATATAAAGACAGGCGTGGGTAGAAATGGAAGTAGTGGGGGAGGAGAGATGGAAAGGGGGGGTGCTTAGACACGTCAATAGAAATTTAAATATTATTAATAACCAAATTAATTTTGTGAATAACCCTATCTTAAACATATTTCCATTGTAATTTTTGTCTTTATTCTTCTAAGCATCCTCCTTTCCACCTATCCCCCCCTCCCCTCTGTTAATCTTCTAAGCACCTTCCCTTTCCACCACTCTCCTCTCCCACACTTCCATTTCTACCCACGCTTGTCTTTCTATATTTGATCACTTAGTTTTAGTACATATAATGTCCTAATGAAGAGAATGTCGTTCTCGAAACATGTTGATTTTTTAAATAAAGATTATCGTGGTAAAAACAAAGTGTTTTTAATTAATTATTTCATTAATTAAATATTTAGTTTCATTATGACGGTTATTAAAAATATTCTTTTTCATTGATAATTTTCATTGACAAATTAGCTGTTTTCTGACTTGTTCTTTTGTAAAGGAGTTGCCGGCATTTAAGTTTCTTCCATCTTTTAATCTCTTCATTAAAACCCTTCTTCAAACCGCCTCAGGAAAACACCCGTTTGTGCAGTGCTGAAAAGCTTGAACAGATAGTACAATAACGTTGTCAGTTGTGGGGAGCTACGTATAAATATTAAGAATTGTGTTCAATCTTTTAAAAATAATGTTTCATGAGTCATTGGAATAAGAAAGTGATTCACATATTTAGACAGTTCATTTCATCTAATTTGAACGTAACTAATCAAATTTAATGATCTTTGCTTAATTCTCACTTAACTATCACATTTATAATAATTTTATTGTCTCTTATTGATATCAACTATTTTGTGATAGTTATCTTAATACATATTAATTAAGAACTTAAATTATGAGTAATAATTTGACAGTATTAACTTATGTTCAAGTGATTTACAAGTTGTTTGTCGTAAGTAATCAGTCAAAATCAATTAAGCGATATTAAATTTTTCGCACCAATTAATGATCCAAATGAGTTGCTTAAAGACTAAGAGTACAAATCGTTTTAGTCATTGTCACTTGCTATGTCAATGATCCTTTAGTAAGTAAATGACGAGAAGAATGTATCTCTGCCTTGGGTCACTCCAAGTGTTCGTTACGTTTGGTGACTTAGCAGGAGTGCCCGCGTTGATGGGGTGAGGTATGTCCGGGTCTTGGCGGTGGATTCATCTGCTCACCAGCTGCATGGCAGGCCGGATCGGGAGAGAATAGTTGTGGGAGTCCCTTTGACTTCTCCAGCCGTAGGTACTCTCTAGGAAATCGCCATGCACCGCAGTGGGAGGGATGGATTCATATTCCGTCACTCCTGGATACACTGAACCCCAGATTCCTACACACCCCTAAGATCCTTTTCGTTCCCAGAACTACCTCTCGTTCTTTCCTAAAAACACCCTCCACACAGCATCCCCAAAGATGATATAGGCCCTGAGGGGAATCATTTTCCTCAGGGCCTCCAGTAAAACAAAATGAAGAAGGTTTTTTTTTGATTTTTTAAAAGTTGTAAAATATTTGATTCACAACAAAATGCCATTAAATTATCAAAAGAGTTTAGTACAATTATATACAGGTATTTTTGTACAGGTAGGTAATCATTTAAATTATTTATTATGTGCTACCAGTCAAGCGATCGATCTTTTTTTAATGAAATAACTTTGCTAATTTATTTTGCTTGAATAAAAAACAAAAATTCCATTATGTAAACGTATTCGGGTAGGTAATTCTTTGAAAAAAAATATATACCCTACAAATTAGTCTCTAATGAAAGACCTACGAAAGATTGGCAAATTAGCATGTTCGGACGGGGTGAATTAATTAATTTAATCGAATTTTCAGGCACACGCCACGGGAAAATCGTCGGGGGAGACATAGTCAACATTGAGCAGGCTCCGTTCACTGTAAGACAAACGCATGGGGAATTGTGGTTTTGGGACCGTTCTGCTTACTATTTGTATTAATAATGGAATCCATAATTCATACTTAATCATTGGGAAAATCAATGTGAATCCTCATACTCAGACAGTTTCTGCCGTATTAAATTCAACACATGCGTAACACTTTGTAACGGCGTAGATCGTACCTATGTCGTTTTTAGCATGCGTGTGAATTAGAATGAAATTAATTAACCTAATTGTTTTCTACGACAATAGGATCTAATGGTATCAATAGGGTACAATCACTTTTTTTTTACCCAAAATTAAATATAAAAATTACTATATAATAGAATAGGCCTTCAACAACGTTTTGAATATTCACATTTCAAATTAGGGCTAAAACGAATTCTTCGCTCGGTTTTGGCTGGTGACGTCACTGCGCACTTCTTGACAGCTGCCATTAGTAATCAGTCTTCAGTTGATCAATTGTTTTTCGAAGAAAATATCCGTAAATACCGTTTATAAATACTGTTTTGTACCAAAGTGTACAAATACAACATCTTCAACACCAAACAAACTGTTTATAAACGTCCCAAGTGATGTTATTATGTGTTAAAAGCGGTGTCATGTGATGAAAAGGTGCATTAAATAACTGCCATCATAATCGCGTCGATTTTTGGAAAATTATCAGATTGTCCTTGTAGAAAACCACTGTCTGTCATGATATTATGTCTTTAGAATATATGTTTTATACAAACGAATGGGTTGACAACTTGACTATGTGGGTGCGTTGTGACGTCTCAATTTCGCTAGTCAATCATGACTCGTTTTTGATATTTGAATTTTCATACAACTTTAAAAGTGAATTAATTAATTTAATAATTTGGGTGGTTTTAAGTATGATATTCAAGTTTAGTTAATTTTTTAAGATATATTAAATACATTGAAAACACTATATTACATATCCTGCATGTACCCTAATGTTGTGATTTGTTTAATTTATTTGTAGCCTGCCTTCATTCTTTAAAAAATATTTTTTTATTTTTATATTAAGTAATATGTCAATTGCACAATGATTTATTATTACTACGGCCTAAAGCCGTAGAAAAAAGAATTAAATATTATAAATGCCTTCCATACTAATTTAAATGGAAGCAGTTGTTCCATTTAAAAATTTTACCATAAAAAAAAAACACAAAAATAATCTTAATTTACCCAGCGTTTAAATGGAACACATAATAATAAACTTGAGTGTTTGGAATTGGTCTAATAATAAAATTGGATCATCTTTTAAATCTGACATCGAGGCTCACTCCAGCATGCTACAAACTCCTGAGTTTTATCATCAGAACATTGATGACCCAGATGCAATGATAGCCATGTTCGATGGCGTCATAAGAAGTAAGCTTGAGTATGCTAGTGGTATATGGACACCGCTCCTAACTAAATATATTAATATGCTAGAACAAATCCAGAAAAAAATCCTTAGGTAAGTCTATATGCGGATGCATGGAACTTATTCGAGGTTCGTGCACCATATAGAATTACTTGAGGCAACAAATAGATTTAGCTTAGAAACTAGACGTTATGCAAATCTTGCAATTCTTAGTTTTAATATAATCCATAACCGTATTGACAGCCCGTTCCTCTTGGATGCTATGGCTTATACGTGCCAGAAAATTTCAGCCGTAGTCGTCGACACGACTTGTTCAAAATACCATACATTAGAACAGATGTTCTGGCACAGCATAGCATGACAAGGGGAATGGTGCTGTTGAACGAAATATCGGAAACACTACATACATATAATTGTTCTTCATATAGGCTTAAGATTTTTTTGTATAAGTACTAGTTATCTTCCTAGATGTTAAGACTGTCAAAATGAGAAAATTGTACGGTAATTGGATAATTAATCTGTTGTACAATTTATAAATAAAAAGATAAATAAAAACTCAAAAAGTAAATAACCCAAACCAAAAAGTGCCGCATTTTATAAACTCTAGTGTGAGTAATGCAAGGTTAATCTGTTGAGCAAACTGGCCGGTCCCTGAATACAGTGAATACTGACGTATGCGATCGTTAAAAAAAAAAAAAAAATCTACAAGTTATAATTGACCACAGGCTGAATATATAAAGCGTTCATTACGTATACAAAATAAAGCCGCTAACTAAATCGAGCAGTTGAAATTAATAAAAATTCTAATAATCCTAAAGATAGTCTAATAAATTAACAAAAGAATATAATGTGATCAACACTCCTAGATATGTTTAAAACCGATTTCAGTTTTATTATAGATCAAGAAAAACCCCAGTGAGTCATCCAAATTCTAAATTCGGAGACATGGTCATATTTGAACAATACAATAATGGGGAAACTTTACATGGTAATAACCATCAATAATTTCCAACAATTCACTCGGAAACCAATACGGGCGTCGGTAATAAAATTGAAAGCAATTTGATTTTCATTATACCAGTAACTATACGGAAATGTTATAAATAGATCGTCTATAAGTGGCCTCATCACAGTTCGATGGTGCCTTCAGAAGGCGAAAGAGCTGTCTTACGTAATAATAACTACACAGGAAAACTTGTTCGTAAATAAACAATTATTCATAAATTAAATAATAATATTATTGAATCAGTGCATACGTTATAACAATGAGCTCTATACTTTGTTTAAGGAGCTAAACGCCGCAAAATTTATAAAATTGGGAAGACTTCGGTGGCTGGGTCATGTGGAGAAAATGACCGAGCATCAAGCACCAAAGTCCCTGCTGAACTCAAGACCAATAGGGCGAAGGAGCCTGGGAAGACCAAGACTAAGATGGAGCGACAACGTCCTCAAAGACATATCTATCTTGGAGCTTCCAAACTGGAGAGAGCTGGCACAAAACCGAGATGAGTGGAGGAAGACTCTTCAGGAGGCCAAGACCCACCAGGGGTTGTAGAGCCAATAGTGATGATGATGATGATTATTGAATCAGTAATGTCCTACGAATTAAACAACAAAACTTCACTAAATAACCAATCATCACGTCGTTTCCCCGCAGGGCAGACCGCCAAACAACTCGATCTCGGCACACACTCCTTGTCTCGTTCATGTTTATACATCGTCTCATACATGCTCTTTTATTATGCTGACTCTTGACATGGCCCGACTCAAGTATGTGATTCACTTGGTCGTGAATGTCCAAATTTGATAACAATAAATAAAGTACTTTTAGTCGCAAACATCTCAAGTCATCTCAGATACCATTTTATTGGTAAGATATTATTTATGGTTCCATGAGGGTTGATTGGTCCCCCTGCGTACTTATATACAACTAGCTGACCCGACCACGCGTTGCTGTGGCTTATAAAACACTTTGTAAAATCAAACCTTTGTAACCACCGCCGTCTTTGAGTTTATCGCGAAGAGACAGACAGATGCCGCGCAGGACTTTAATTTATAATACGTAGAGAGGGTATGAAAGATTATAATAATGTGAATGAAATGCTTGGGGTAACTAACGTATTTAAGTTAATAAGGATTAATACTGTATCCGTCTAAATAACTTTCCAATTATCCCATTGTACGTGACCATTTTTTAGAAGATAGAATGGGTGTAGTAAACTATCCGTAAAAGATTGATGTATGTCATCCCGGACTTTTTTGTAGATCTATAAAATAGGAATATCCCAGCATGCATTGTTTTGTTATATCTCAAAGGGATTAGGCAGTGTTTTTGATGAAATCTCCCAGGCGGCTTGACTTTTCCGACACTTCCAACAATTATCATTATGTTTCAACCAGTTTACACAAATCCTTGACATATTACATACATAAACCTTCCTCACGAAACACTCTATCTATTGGTGAAAACCGCATGAAAATCCGTTCAGTAGTTTTCGAGTTTATCGCGAACAGACGGCGGGCGCGGGGGACTTTAATTTATAATATGTAGAGATGTAGAAATAGAGAAGATGTAGAAATGTGCAGTCGCTTTAGAGAAAATACGTTTTACACAAAATTACACAAAATATAACTAAGTGACTCCGTACGGATGAGCAGAGAATTTGGGAGGCGGGAATGGGTACCGCCGCCCCGGGAACCTTTATTGGATAACCAACACCTCTGCCATAGGTCACCCCAAGTGGTTCGCTACGTTTGGTGATTTAGCAGGGGTGCCCGGGTTCATGGGGTGAGGTTTGTCTCGGTCTTGAAGGCGGATGACCAGGACATACTGAACCCCAGATTCCTACCCACCCCTTAAATCCTTTTCCTTCCCAGAACTCTCCTCTCCTTCCTTTCCTTAAAAAAACCCTCCACACAGCATCCTCAAAGATGACATAGGCCCTGAGGGAAATTATTTTCCTCAGGGCCTCCTGTGTGGAGCTCATGTAAAAAAAAAAAAAAAAAAAAAAAAAGAGAGGATATACCGCCGAATAACAAAAGAATAAAACATATGTTCATTTGTTCATTCAAATGCAACATCATTTCTTCTTCCCCTTATCTTATTCGGGTCGAGGACCCACTGCATCGACACGAAGCCTCCATTCGTCCCTGTCTTGCGCTGATTGTGCGGCCTCCGTCCATGGCAGTCCCATCCTCTCCTCACACAGTTTCTGGAGATCAATTTCTCATTCAAATGCATCAAGGAAAAATCTGCTTCTCTATTTATTTACTTTACGTGCCAACATTCCTTTGATGTACAATGTACATACCAACTCATTATTAAGGGTATTTTTGAAGTCGAACTGAATGTCGTTTGAAATTCGTAAATATTGCACGAAAAATTATAATTTCATAGTAAATATTATTTCGGGGCTTGCACCAAGAAGTTTCGGGGGCAATATTTATATTCAAATCTCGGACTAAATCGCGTTTATCTATACTAATATTATAAATGCGAAAGTGCGCGAGTTTGTTTGTTACCTGACGCCTAAACCACTAAAAAGATTTTTTTAATTCTTTCACTAATAGAAAACTACATTTCTACGCGACTAAAATAGGCTTTATGTGATGTTAAGCTCTGGCGTTATGAAATTATTTATCATACGTTTTCTATCCCTAACAAAATCGAGTTTTTGCAAACGTCAGAAGAAAACCAAAACAAATGGTTGCCTTGGAAACGATGTTGGCGTCGTAGTTAATATCTATATCTAATATGAATCGCCGAAATGTATGTAAGTACGCGCATAAATTCCGAAAGACTAAACAAAATTGGATAATTCTTTTTTCATTTTTTCGTTTTTTTGTATAAAGCTACTGTTGAGCTCTGGCGTTGCTAAATTTGTAAAAAAATTGCAATAGGTGGCACGCGAGCAGTTTGAAAACTGAATGTAATAGGATTGAATGTGTGGAATACGGGAGGGGGGAGGGGGAGGGTGGGAGGGGTTGGTGGAGGGGGTAAGGGGCGGAGGAGGGAGTGGAGGAGGTGATGGAGGGGGGGAAGGGGTTGGGGGAGGGAGGGGAGCAGGGTGGAGGAGGGAGTGGGGGTGGTGGTGGATTGGGGAGGGGAGGGGGTGGTGGGAGGGGAGGGGAGAGGGAAGGTGGAAGAGACGGAGTGGGAACCCCCTAATACCATGCGAGCGAAGCCGCGGGAAAAAGCTAGTGGCTAATAAAACAATCAATCAATAATTACATTTCACCGCAGGACGATATCGCGTATGCATATTATACACATACAGTGAATCGAACGAATACATTTTATAGCGTAACGCCTAAAACAAAAAAAAATACTGCTGAATTACGTTTTATTCTGAGAATTTTCATAGGAAAGTGGACTACAATAAGAGCGGGAGTACGTTCATGACACGGGGGCAGCATTTGAAGCTGGTAATAGAAAATTGTGATACAAATTGTATAGATCGCTCCCAACATTTTCAACTATTGTTCCGTAAACATATTATGAATCCCTGTCCAACGCAAAACAGTTGCGGAGTAAATTTTGCAATCTGGCTTTATACAGGGTTTAGTTATTATACAATATTCCAGGCCTTGTATTATCCGTCAATTGCGTAATACTATAATTCTTCCCGTAAGGAAAACGCGCATAAGGAAAACTACAATAGTTCTCTTTGAATATTTGAGATGGCAGCACTCTGTGCGTAATTAGTACGTTGAGTGAATGTGTTTAACAGACTTTACGATATTAATACAATCAGATGATTCAGATTGTTTGGTGAAAAATTGTGTATTGAGTGAATCCTGTTTGTCTATTCAAGGAAACCTGTTTGTCTATTCAAGGAATCCTGTTTGTCTACACAAGAATTATTATGCCTGTTCTATGTTCTACGCTTTTTTGAGTATATGCTGAATGTGAATGATATTAATAATAAGTAAAGTTTAAATATAATTTTTCTTCCCCGGTTTTCTTTAGAGTTTATCATTGTCTGAAGGACTGCGCATTTTCGATTGCTGCAAACGGAGTAACCGAAGTGCCGCCCGCTGTTATTTTCAAAAAATACCGTTAATGTTTCAAACAGCATCCGAAATGAGAAAAAATCAAAAATAAAATTAACAAAACATTGAATTTATCAGTTTCAAAAACCTTAATACAATTTCCGGACTCATTTTCCGAGCAATATTTTTCTGAATTTCCAATTTTCTCAAAATGAATTTTTAAAATTATTACAACTTGAAAATTTTCCACATATCGCTCATTTCCAGCGAAGTATTTCCAATTTTTCGAATTTACCGAAATATTTTTCTTAGAAAATTTCCAACTATACATAAATCGAGGCTATTCAAAACAAATTCTTAAAATATCTTTGTTACAAGTCGTTTGTAAGATTTAATAACTATGCAGAGGCAGCTTCACACTTTAAAATTGATTCATCGAGTGTACGAAGGCATCATATGGATGCACTATTCTTGTATAAAGTAGTCAACAATAATATTCAATGCCCAGAGTTGCTAAATAAAATTCAATTCAATGTACCTGCACGTTCAACACGCTCTTCTGTCCTGTTCAGGGTGGATCAATGCAAGACAAACTGTAAGCAGAATTCTTGCCTGAACAGACTATGCAATAGTTATAATAGCGTATTATCCAATGTTGACATTTTCAATTGCAAACTTACTGAATATAAAAGGTCGATAAAAGAGTATTTCTCTGATGGTTCTTGAATAATGTTATGTTTTTATTGTTTATATTTCTGTTATGATTTGATTTATATATACAACTTCTCTCCATGGCTACCAATGTATTGATAGATTTTTCGTTTTGTAATTTTTCATTTTTATATTTAAAAAATTTGTTTTGAGTATATATATATTTTGTTTTATATAATTTTGGATTAATATTCCTTTTTTATAAAATTAACTTACTTATTCTTATTATGCTGTCTCAGTAGAAGTAAAGCCACAAGGAGGAAATCCGTAATTGGTTTTATTTTGGCTATTTAATACTATGTACAAACTGAAATAAATATAAACTGTCGATTTCCCGAAAATTAATAAATAAATAAATAAATAAAATCAAAAAGATAAATGTTTTCCAAAAAATTCACCTACCTATTTTACCAAAGATTTTTTTTTTTAATAAAATTTTCCAGGATCAAAATTTTTCCCAACACGTTAGTTTTCAAAACTTTACATAAGAAAATCGATAAGATTAATGTCAAAATGTTTATACAAAAAAATCCCAACCCACTTTCCAAACCGTAACTCGATTTTCCGATTTTCACTTTTTTTTATATAACTTATATGGAAAATTCCCAAACTTCACTTGATATCAAAAGATGAATGTCTTAATATAATTCCCAACATTTTTTCCGATTTTTCCAAAAGAATGTTTTTTAGAAAAATTAAGATTTGCCATTTTGGATAATTCCGATTTTCCCAGCAAGTCGGTCACATAATATCAAAAATATGTCCATACATAAGTTTCCTTACCAATGTACCTATTTTTCCAGAAGAATTTTTTTCAGAAAAATTAAATTATAGAATCAAAAATTTTCCAAAAAAAGTTTCTAGTCTTCTAATAACAAAATCTAAAAGATAATCTTATATCCATAAGTTTTAATTATTAAAAATCCAACTCTCCAAGCAAAATTTTCTGATTTTACGGAAGAATCATTTTCGGTAAAATTTAAAATTACTCAACATGGACAATTTCCAAACTTGTTACCATATAAAAAAAAAATATTCCGACCCATTTTCCGACAATTTTCCAATTTTTTCTCGTAAGAAAATTTTCAGAAAAATTTAATTTTCCAAGATCGAATAACTCCCAACATGAGATTTCCAAAGTTTCAAAACTTCAAATAGCAAAATGACAAAGATAAAATGTCTAACTAAACGTAACGTTTTCCAAAATGTACCTAAAATGAATGTCTATTATATTATTTACGAACGGTTATCTCAAAATTTTAGAGATCCCATACCTATTTTGCTAATTTTTGGAGAGAGAAACTACAATTTTATGTCAAAATACACAATTTCGGCGGCGTTCTTTAATTTCTGAGCTCTGATTGGCAGTACATTTCTTAGTTAATGGTTTGTTTCTTAGTAGAAATTAATTTCCATTTGTCCAGTGAATTTCAAATGAACAAAGTTATACCACATACATTATATTACGTAGGCACTCACAAATGGTTTTTATTTGGATAGAAAAATGAATAGCTACAAGTGTTTTTGCACAGGTTCTAATAATTGTCGTTGTACATAAAAATGGTCCAAACTCAACTATTTAATGAATTGGGCGAAGCCGCCCGCAGCGGGTTTTTATCTGCTTGTTGGATATTAGGTATATTTCTAACGTATGATTTTTTTTAGTTATCTAATGTATTTTATTGTGTCGTGAAACATTTGTAACAATCGCAATATTGAACATTTTTCCTGATATTGATACATCGTAATAATTCATGTGCAGCTATGTATTGGAACATTATTTTCATTGGTATAATTACGTTCTTTTGTATCTAAATTTTAATCTAAAGTTGTGCCCCATAGAATGCTATGATTGTGTTTATGGGGGTTGTTTTTAGTTTAGTTATATGCCTTTTTTTATTCCAGTTGTTTTTTTTCTTTTGTGATGTTTTAATGTATCAATAACTTATATGACATAATTTGTATTGTGTTTCTGATAACATGTGTGAAGTTTTTAAGGTATTTAAATGAGAGTAAAAAAAACTAACTTCTTCAAATGCAGAAAATTTATTTTGTGGCACCATTTTATTCCAAATTAAAAGAATTTATTTGTTTTAAACCACTTTTTAAGGTCTAAAAAACCGACATGTTTCGAGAGCGCTGCTCTCTTCCTCGGGGTTTACTAAAAAATTTGTTTTAAAAAGTGGTTAAAACAAAGGAAAATTTTTAATTTATTAAGGGTTTTAATTTTACTTTGTATTGTGTTTCTGACAATATGTGTGAAGTTTTTTAAGGTATTTAAATAAGGTATCAAATTCTACGTGGTAAATTCGGTGTGGTGTAATAATCTAGCTTACAAGACAATTTTCTTTTTGTTGATGTGATGGTTGTATGTGGTGTACTTTGTGGTATAACAATGTCATAATACCTGTGTCTTAATTCTACGTGTAACTAGAAATTATAATTTTATGTTCTGTGTGGAATTGTGTGGCATGATGTTATGTCTTATGTGGTGTGAACAAGTGTAACATGAAAATTTAAAGTATAATGTGATGAATTCATGAAAATGTTATATCTTATGTGGTATCAATGTCTATAATGCAATTTAATTCTGTGATCAATACAAATAAACGAACTCTTGACTTAATCATGACAAATATTTCAGAATGTAGCATAACTCACAGTACCCAGCCTCTGACGCCTGAAGATACACACCACAGAGCATTAGACATAGAGTTATCCCCAGTTATTAAACCGTCTCCCCTCGTTTCGTCAAGGACAGTCAAAATGTTTCACCGAGGTGATTACGAACAAATCATAAACGAATTATCCATAATAAATTGGGAACACGAATTTCAAAATAAGGATACTGAAGGGGCCGTATTAAACTTTTATAATATCATAAATGACCTCATACGTAAACATATTCCCGAAAAAAAAATTTATGTTAACTTGGAAAGGTTTCCCCCCTGGTATACTTCCCCACTTATTAAAATTGTAAAAGAGAAACTAAAATATCACAAAAAATGGAAAAAATACAAAAATCTAGCTGACTATCAATCCTTTTCAGTGCTGAGAAATCGTCAAAAGAAGATCTCACTTGAATGTTATGATAACTACATTAGGACGGCAGAAGAATCAATAAAAAAGTGTAGTAAACGCTTCTGGTCGTTCGTAAAATCAAAGCAATTGTCTTCTGATCTACCAAATCAAATGTATCTTGGCGATATCTCCTGCACTGATGGACAATCCATTTGTGACAATTTTAGTGATTATTTTAGATCGGTTTTTGTAGAGAATCCCAACCCCAGCCTCGATCCTATAAACTCTGATAACAATGTCGACAACTCTTATCTTCATATTCACACAATTAACTTTAATCAATCGCATCTTTAATGTACTTAATTATCTAAAATCTTTAATTATCTAAAATCTTTAATGTACTTAATTATCTAAAAAAACTCGATCCGAACAAAAGCGCGGGATCTGATTTAATTCCATCCATTTTTTATGTAAAATGCCGGGACCAATTGGCTTATCCTATCTCCATGCTGTTCAAAATGTCATTTGAGGAAGGCAACTTCCCCAACGTCTGGAAACAAGCACTCATTACACCAATCCATAAAAGCGGGGACAAAAATAACATCACTAACTACAGGCCCATCTCCAAACTCCCAATTATCAGCAAGATTATGGAAAACATGGTTCTTGACCAACTTTTTCCAGCAGTACAAACTACCATATCAAAAAATCAGCACGGCTTTTTTAGAAAACGGTCAGTCGAGACAAACCTGCTGGAATACACAGATTTCATATTTAATTCTATGGGTAGTAAAACTCAGATTGATTCTATATACACGGATTTTTCAAAAGCCTTTGATAAAATTAACATCAAACTGCTTCTGAAGAAGCTATTAAAAATCGGGATCAGTGGGGACCTTCTAAGATGGATCAAATCGTACGTCACTAACAGGAGTCAAGCAGTTAGAGCTAAGGGTTTCTCTTCACGTTTCTATAATATACCCTCAGGAATTCCACAAGGATCACACCTCGGACCTCTCCTTTTTATTTTGTATATAAATGATATAGACTCTTGCTTCAAAAACTCTAAAATCCAAATTTTTGCTGATGACATTAAAATTTACAAAAAAGTAATTAATATTAATGACAGCCTAGAATTGCAAGAGGATATCAATAGGCTTGTACTATATTGCGCAAACAACCAACTGTACCTTAATCTAGAAAAATGTAATACAATATCTTTCACCAAAAGCACTAACCCCCTAACATTCCCATATAAAATAAACGGAGTTGAATTAAAAAGGTGTAGTGAAGTAAGGGACTTAGGAATAATAATGGACTCCGGAATGTCTTTCCGATCACACATAAATTCCATTTGTGACAGGGCCTACAAACTCCTAGGATTCATTGTAAGAGTGACTAAACCATTCAGATCACCAAATGTAATCAAGATATTATATTTTTCTTTTGTTCGCTCCATACTAGAATTTGGATCAGTGATTTGGAATCCCCAATACAAAGTCAATATTGAAAGGTTAGAAAGAATCCAAAAAAAAATTTTGAAATACTTAGACTTTAAATCGTTCCGAATATCAGAACATGTAAAAGATTCCTTAGCATTCCATAAAATTACATCACTAGAAGAGAGAAGAAATATATCCGACCAGAAATTTTTATACAAAATCATCAACAACGCTGTTGACAGCAACTATCTTCTGGAAAACATCCACTTCCACTGTCCAGTACGTAATACAAGAACAAACAAACTATTCCACATCCCACAATCAAAAACTAACTACTCACAACATACATTTCTGAAAAGGACGTGCACAAAATATAACAATATCCTTTCAGACGCTGATATTTTCCATTTGTCCTCAGTTCAATTCACAAAATATGTAACGGAGAAGATCAAAACAGATTGTTGATCGTGAATCCTGCTGTGTGCCTTATTTTATTGTTTTTCTCTTATTATGTTGGTTTCATCTGATTTTCGTATGAATTATTATGTTGGTTTCATCTGATTTTATTATGTTGGTTTCATCTGATTTTCTGTAATCTAGTTAGGTATTATGTATGTATAACTTCTTATATTAATGAGTTTTTTGTTTTTTCTTTAAATTCTATATTGTCAAATGTGGAAACTTCACTGGTTCATGCAAATTTGTCAAATGTAATTATTTAATAAAATATGTACAACTGTTTGTTTCCCAAATAAAGTAAAATAAAATAAAAAATAAAAAAATAATATGACTAACTGACCCGACGAACTTCGTACCGCCTCAGAATCAATAGCTGTTGAATTAAATTCAGTTTTTTTATTAAGTTAAAAATTAAGCAATGAAGCAATTATCAATGCGCAACTGTCCGTGTTTTTTTTTGTCATTATCAGAGATGGCGTTGTGTACGGATTTATATTTTTGTGATTTTCTTACTTTTACAATTATTAATGGGAATTCGGGAGGCGGATACGGGTACCGCCGCCCCGGGAACCATTTATTGAATAACCAACACCTCTGCCGTAGATCACCCCAAGTGGTTCACTACGGTTGGTGATTTAGCAGGGGTGCCCGGGTTCATGAGGTGACTTATGTCCGGGTCTTGGCAGTTGATGCGCCTGCCCACCTGCTGCGTGGCGGGCCGGATCGAGAGAGACTGGTTGAGGGAGGCCTTTTGCTTTCCAGCCGGACTCTCTCGACCCATTGCCTTGCACCACAGTTGGAGGGATGGATTCATACGTCCGTCACTCCCGGACACACTGACCCCCAGATTCCTACCCACCCCTCATACCTTTTTCCTTCCCAGAACTTTCTATCCTCCCCATTCCTTAAAAAGATCCTCCACACAGCATCCCCTAAGATGACATAGGTCCTGAGAGATATTATTTTCCTCAGGGCCTCCTTTGTGGAGCTTATGTAAAAAATGCGTTTCATTTCGGAGATTTATTATAATTATTGTATTTTTCCTTTGGAGGTGTGCAGACATACGTTCACCATTTGTCTCATTTTCGACTATTGACATTGAGTGTGTAAGAAAGAAGGGCAGCATTATATGATTAAAAACAACTGATTTTTCCTTTGGAGGTGTGCAGACATACGTTCACCATTTGTCTCATTTTCGACTATTGACATTGAGTGTGTAAGAAAGAAGGGCAGCATTATATGATTAAAAACAAATGCACAACAATCAACGCATTGACATTTGACGTTTTTGAATGTTTGGAATTCACGCTCAGTTTAATATTATACCCCTTACAATATTGCTACAGTTCTTTCTAAATAGGAGAATTTGTTCAATACAAAATGTATGGGGAAAATAATTTTCTTCTGAGTGGAACACCCTTTACTTTTAGGGGTATGAAAAATAGATGTTGGTCGATTCTCAGACCTACCAGGGGTCCTAGCATGGTCGATCGATATAACCCTATATCAATACGATATCGGTAAAATCCGTCATTTATGGTCAGTTATCAATATGTGCTAGCACGCTCAACAATTGTTAAGGGATATTCCGACCGACGATTGACAAAAGCCTGTCAAATCGTATGCATTCTTGGTTGATAAAACCCCAATATTAATACGAAATGTAATAAATCCGTCGTCTATGGTCAGTTAGCGATATTTGCGAGCACAGTGAACATACGATTCCGACAGTCGGTTGACAAAAGACGCCGTTTTTACCGTGGCTTCCGGAGTGACAGATAAGCTGTCAATGTTCAGATTTTTTTAAATAATGTCGTTTGTTACGCAAAATAACTGGCTAATTAATGAGTAGAGGTGAACTAAAAAAACTCTCAGAATTTAAAGAAATCGTATACGAGACCCATAGACTCAGTTATTTCATGAGGCGATCAATTAATTGCTTTCAAATTCGAGAAACGAAATTTGTTAAAATGTCGTTTAGTCTCAAAAAGTATCTACATGCGAAACGCCAATATTTATTTGAGTTCGAATTTCAATTCGAAATTGTCAATTTATTGGTATTTTTCATTTTTACGCAGCACATTTCAAATTAAGAAACGAAAATTCATTAAAAGATCGCCAGTGTTGCCATCGTGTGAGATCGTATGTCGATTCCTTATTTATTTCCCTTCGACGTCGGTCTGCCTATCGATGGCGCAAGCGTGCTAGGGCAATCGGTTCGTTATCGATACGAGATTGTAAATCACCCTGTCGTTTGTTTGACTGGCGATATACCTACGCAACTTTATTAATAATGACATTCTTTCTGCATAATTACTGGTTTATTAATGAACGGAGGCAGATTATCGAAGATTGCAGGATTGAATTAAATCGGAATTCAGACGTTTTCGTTTGACAGTTTCGTACTTACGAATATATCTCGTATTATGGCTAATGATCTCATTGTCCAATTAACTCCTTTTTATTGTCAAAAAATACATGCGGACTTCCTACGTACATTAAAGTGTGTGTATTTAATATTATTATGATATCTCAGCAAAAATCTCGGTGTAAATGGATCTTTAAATGTTCAAAAGAAAAGATTATTAGTTAGTTGTCATATTATTACATTAATGGACTAAAATGTTTTTGACAGGTATTATAGACCGGGAGCCTGGCTACACAAACACACGTCATCGAGTACACAGATGAAACTACTTTGTAGTGATAATTTACATTTAGTAAGCCTTAAACAAGCTAGTCTGCCGGTGCACATCTTGGAAGGTTCCACGCAGTCATGGAAATAGTGAGCGATTTTTGAAGTAAAACTTCTTTATGCACGCTCGACATGGGGGGTAGGCTGGTGAATGCGTTACGAAAAAGGATATTATATACATTTTATGCGAACGGTAATCGATGCGAACGGTGGGCGAACGGTTGGGCCTTTGGGGGGATGGGAATGGGAATGGGAATGGGAATGGGAATGGGAATGGGAATGGGAATGGGAATGGGAATGGGAATGGGAATGGGAATGGGAATGGGAATGGGAATGGGAATGGGAATGGGAATGGGAATGGGAATGGGAATGGGAATGGGAATGGGAATGGGAATGGGAATGGGAATGGGAATGGGAATGGGAATGGGAATGGGAATGGGAATGGGAATGGGAATGGGAATGGGAATGGGAATGGGAATGGGAATGGGAATGGGAATGGGAATGGGAATGGGAATGGGAATGGGAATGGGAATGGGAATGGGAATGGGAATGGGAATGGGAATGGGAATGGGAATGGGAATGGGAATGGGAATGGGAATGGGAATGGGAATGGGAATGGGAATGGGAATGGGAATGGGAATGGGAATGGGAATGGGAATGGGAATGGGAATGGGAATGGGAATGGGAATGGGAATGGGAATGGGAATGGGAATGGGAATGGGAATGGGAATGGGAATGGGAATGGGAATGGGAATGGGAATGGGAATGGGGATGGGGATTGGGATGGGGATGGGTACCCGGCACGCGTTGCAAGGACACTGTAACCTTGGGATCAACTTAACTGTAATGGTTCCATCCTATATAACATTATATACAACGGGAACCCGGCATAAGTTAGTGAAGTTTTACTTCAGTCGTGTGGTCTAAAACAAACTCGTTTTTATTCGAAAAAATTACGAACGGGAATGGTTTCATATGATAAAGGTCGATTAGTAGATGAGAAAATTAGCACGTCTGCCAACCGGCAGCCTGGCACGTTCGCAGGCAGCCGCTGTTAAATTGGGATAGAAATTAGTAAATTTTACGTCATCGAGTACACGAATGAAACCAACGAATAGCTGTATTCTAGATTCTAAACCACCCCATTGAAGAATTTCTCTAGTTCCATGACTGCGGGGAATCTGCCAAGAGGCGCAGCGCACCAGCTTTTTTAAGGCTTACTAAATGTCCATTATCACTTCAAAGTAGTTTCATCCGTGTACTCGTAAGGTTTGTGTACCGGCTCCCAGTCTAAAACTCCGATTCCATAGACATTGTGACAGCTACATAGAAAGTACCTCAAGTGTTGCCAGCGTATAACAATTTCTTTTTGATTACCTTACATTGCTTATGAATATCGGTTCGGTACAAAATCGTCGGTTGTTATGCCATGTCGATTCGATATTGTAAAGATAACAATTTCAGTGTGCTAGGACCCCAGGGGTGCTAGCATGGTCGATCGATATAATCCTATATCAATACGATATCGTTATAATCCGTCATTTATGGTCATGTATCAATATGTGCTAGCACGCTCAACAATCGATAAGGGATATTCCGACCGACGATTGACAAAACCCCGCCAATTCGTATGCATTCTTGGCTGCGACCGTAGCACAGTCGATTGATAAAACCCCAATATTAATACGAAATGTAATAAATCCATTGTCTATGGTCAGTTAGCGATATTTGCGAGCACAGTGAACATACGATTCCGACAGTCGGTTGACAAAAGACGCCGTTTTTACCGTGGCTTCCGGAGTGACAGATAAGCTGTCAATGTACAGATTTTTTAAAATAATGTCGTTTGTTACGCAAAATAACTGGCTAATTAATGAGTAGAGGTGAACTAAAAAACTCTAAGAATTTAAAGAAATCGTATACGAGACCCATAGACTCACTTAATTCATTTAAAAGGCGATCAATTAATTGCTTTCAATTTCGAGAAACGAAATTTGTTAAAATGCCGTTCAGTCTCAAACAGTATCTACATGCGAAATGCCAATATTTATTTGAGTTCGTATTTCAATTCGAAATTGTCAATTTATTGGTATTTCAAATTAAGAAACGAAAATTCATTCAAAGATCCCCAGTGTTGCCATTGTATGTCAATTCCTTATTTATTTCCCTTCGACGTCGGTCTGCCTATCGATGGTGCAAGCGTGCTAGGGCAATCGGTTTGTTATCGATACGAGATTGTAAATCACCATGTCCTTTGTTTAACTGGCAATATATCTGCACAACTTTATTAATAATGACATTCTTTCTGCATAATTACTGGTTTATTAATGAACGGGGGCACATTATCGAAGATTGCAGGATTGAATTAAATCGGAATTCAGACGTTTTCGTTTGACAGTTTCGTACTTACGAATATATCTCGTATTATGGCTAATGATCTCATTGTCCAATTAACTCATTTTTTATTGTCAAAAAATACATGCGGACTTCCAACGTATATTAAAGTGTGTGTATTTAATATTATTATGATATCTCAGCAAAATCACGATGTAAATGGATCTTTAAATGTTCAAAAGAGAAGATTATTAGTTAGCTGTCATATTATTACATTAATGGATTACGATGATTTTGACAGTTATTATAGACCGGGAGCCTGGCTACACAAACTCACGTCATCGAGTACACAGATGAAACAACTTTGTAGTGATAATGGACATTTAGTAAGCCTGCCGGTGCACCTCTTGGCAGGTTCCACGCAGTCATGGAAATAGTGCGCTCGACATGGGGGTAAGCTGGTGAATGCGTTACGAAAAAGGATATTATATACATTTTATGCGAACGGTGATCGGGTGAGGCGAACGGTCGGGCCTTTTTTTTGGGGATGGGGACGGGGACGGGACGGGGATGGGGATGGGTACCCGGCATGCGTTGCAAGGCCCCTGTAACCTCGCGGTCAACTAAACTGTAATGTTTCCATCGCAAGTCCCGGGAAACTACATTATAATACAAGCGCCTGTACTATATAACATACAACGGTTACCCGGCACGCGTTGCAAAGAACACTGTAACCTCGGGGTCAACTAAACTGTAATGGTTCCATCCTATATAACATTATATACAACGGGTACCCGGCATAAGTTAGCGAAATTTTACTTCAGTCGTGTGGTCTAAAGCACACGCGTTTTTTTTTCGAAAAAATTACGTCATCGGGTGCACGAACGGGAATGGTTTCATATATTATGATAAAGGTCGATTATTAGATGAGAAAATTAGCAGGTCTGCCAACCGGCAGCCTGGCACAGCCGGTGTTAAATTGGGATAGAAATTAGTAAATTTTACGTCATCGAGTACACGAATGAAACCAAAGAATAACTGTAGTCTAGATTCTAAACCATCCAATTAAAGAATTTCACTAGTGGCACACCAGCTTTTTTAAGGCTTTCTAAGTGTCCATTATCACCACAAAGTAGTTTCATCCGTGTACTCGTAAGGTTTGTGTACCGGCTCCCGGTCTATAACTCCGATACCATAGACATTGTGACAGCTACATAGAAAGTACCTCAAGTGTTGCCAGCGTACAACAATTTCTTTTTGATTACCTTACATTGCTATCAATATCGGTTCGGTACAAAATCGTCGGTTGTTATGCCATGCCGATTCAATATTGTAAAGATAACGATTTCAGTGTGCTAGGACCCCAGATAAGCACACAAAATTTCATCAAAATTGGTCCAGCCGTTTCGGAGGAGTATGATAACTAACACCGTGACACGAGAATTTTATATATTAGATGTATAGTGTATTGCATTTACGACATTGTGTGTGATAGTGTTATGTCTTAAGTGATGTCAACATGTATAACACAATAATATGACGTATAATGTGTTGTATTCAACACACTGTGTGAACTAAAAATAAACATTTTTCTCAAAGTTTAAAACATGCGTTTACTAGATAAAGAAACAATCTTGAAAAGAGTCACAACGTCTAAAATCTGATTTAAAAATGATATATTTCTGGTATTCTCTGGTTATACCTTCTTAAGTGATATCAACATGTATAACACGAAAATATGATGTATAATGTGTTGTATTCATCACACTGTGTGTGATAGTGTTTTGTCTTAAGTGATATCAACATGTATAACACGATAATATGATGTATAATGTGTTGTATTCAACACTTGTGATGATACACGTTCTTGTGTGATGTCAACATGTATAATACTATAATAATATGATGTATGATGTGTTGTAAGTATTCAACACATTGTGTGTCGGAGTGTTATGTCTTAGGTGTAAACATGTATAATACGATAATATGATGTATAATGTGTCGTATTGACGAAATTCTGTATAATACAATTATATCTTATAATACGTAATATGATAATATGATATATAATGTGTTGTATTCATTTGCGTGTGATAATACTATTACGTCATGTTGTATCCACGTGTATTAATACGAAATCTATTGTGATGTATGCATGACTTTATATGTAATAACATTATGTCTAATGTGGTGTCAACATGTATAATACGATAATATGGTTATAATGAGATGCATTCATGGCACATTGTATAATAATATTAGCTCTTGGGGGTCAGCATTCGATATTATGATATCTTATAGTATATTCATAGTGTTGCGAGTGTTAACATTATCCCTGAGACAATTTATCTATGTGCCATCTATGTGTTGTTACATTATCCCCAGGTGTCACTCGAGTACCTGACCCGGCAGATCTGCGGTGGGGCGGTGCTGACGCCCCAGTGGGTGGTGACGGCCGCCCACTGCTTTGGGCGGCTGTTTCTGGTGTCGCAGGCGCTGGTCAGAGCGGGCAGCGGTTCGCGCCTCGTGGGCGGCAGCGAGCACGAGGTGCGACGCTTCATCAAGCACCCCGGTTTCGTGCTCAAAGTTAACGACAATGATATAGCGCTTTTGGAGGTAATAATCCCTATTTACTAATCTAATAAATATATACTTCCACAAAGTTTCACTCTTTTATACAGCCAAATTCGGGGAAATTGAATTTGTTCAAGATTAATTATAAACACTGAAACAGTTTTTTTCATTATTGGTTTTTGGGGTGATATGCCGTGTTGCGTTATCTCCTTCTTTAGCCAATGTTTCGGACAGCGTTACAGTGTCCATTATCAGGGCAGATGTGGATGTTAGGATCAGGATGATAGACTCTGTAACGTTATCCGAAATGTTTAGAACAACACGGCATAACACCCCAAAAACAAATAACGAAAATACTTTTGGCTGAAATTGAAACAGTTTTTTGAATTAAAGACTTTGTACAAATGTAGCTTTTTCGATTATAAATATTCTCGCATCAAATGAAAAATTTAAATTATTTACATAATACTTGTATGATAAAACTTTATCTACTACGTACCTGTTTCTATGTTTTACATGTTAAATATAAAAATAGATTTAGAATATTTTGTTAGTAATCCTTTTGTTAGTACAAATTCAAGGTTTGGGTATGGTATTTTCGATAATTTTAATAACGAATTTAAAAATACTACTCAATAGGCCACTTGCATCACATTTTTTAAAAAAATTTCCGGTTTAGGAAAATATTCTAAGACATTCTGTATTTTTTTTTTAATCGTATTTTTGAAACCCTGGGGATTTTTTGAAAATTTCAATCCGAAAAATCAGACCATTTTTTATAAACCGAAAAGACATAATTTTATAGGTGCAAAAAACGATAATTACATAGCCGAAAATCATTTAAAAAAAACGTTTTCCACACAAATGGCACAGGAGAATAACGAGACATACCAAAAAAAAAATATATATATATATATATAATAAAAAAAATATATTTTTTTTATTATATTTAGTAACTATATAATATTTTTTACATTTTTATCTGAAACAATGTTAGAAGTAAAGTTCATTTTCCGATAGTTCCTTCAGCCAACATTTAATTTCCTTAATGTAGCTATTTTTTGTTTTAATTTGTTTGATACCAAGTGGGAGTTTGTTATATAACTTTACTGCTAAAAATTCAGAACTTCTTTGACCAAATGAATAGTTACACTTTGGTATATTAAGTATGTCTGTTTGTTTGGCTCTGGTTTTATGAGCATGTGAGGTGTCTGCCTCTGAATCATTTTTATGGTGATGTACTAGAATGTTTTTGGCATAGATTTTCTGTATGCTTGGAACATCAAACTATTTAAAATTTTCTGTTGTTGACGTTCTTATGGGGACCTTTAGAATGGTCTTTATGATGCAATTCTGAGTTATCTTAAGTTGTTTTAAGTGATTAGATGCTGCTGAGCCCCATCCTATTACTCCATATTCCAATCGAGAGTGGAATAAAGAATAATGATTTTTTTTTTAAAATCTCTTTAAATCCTTTTTTTCCTTGATCCATCTTATTGATCATAAATCATTTTAATGTACAACGTCTATATTAATAAATCCATGTAATATACTTTTACTTGTAAATTATAATAATAATAAGAATATTATAAAATTTGATTTTGTTAAAATCAGCCTCATAACCATTATACCTCTAAAACACGTACCTACATCTAAAATGTACGGGGTTCTCTTCACAACATCTGTCAAAAAGTCAAACCAAATGATAAGTTCGCGGAGAACAAACAGTAAATCTAGTGATCGTTAAATGTCAAATTCAAAAATTCGCCTGAAATCAAAGTGATGCCAAATAAAAAAAATAAATCAGTGTGGAATTTTACAAAATTAATAGGAACATTTTTGAAGACGGGACATTTTCATGTAGTGACATTTTCTACATCTCTATCTACATTCTACAAATTTCTTAAGTAGTGTGTAAAACCAGGTCTAATATCGAATTGTTATGGATTATCCATAGAATCTCTTTTGTCGAAACGTCATAATTTTACACTCCACTCCATATTCTACTTCTTCTAGAAGTTACTGTCCAATTACACAAAAAAAATATTATTTCTTGACCTCATTATTTTAAGATGCAAGTTTCGAACGTAGTTCAATATTTTTAACATCCAGGAACGAAATAGTGTACCCTGTTTTCTTCGTAGTGCTATATTAATATTTTTCAAAAAGAGGTAAAAATGAACGTACAGCAGCTCTAGTGAAATCTGATTGCAATTTTCTGTTAGAACACGGAAATAGGATTGCCTGAAAAAAACGTAAATGGTTTGTTTCGAGTACACGTTATTTTCCACACTGCTATAGTAATTGAATTACAGGGCAATTCAGTGAATACCAGTGTTTCGGTGAACAGTAATTTAGTAGACAGGAATAAAGTATATTTCTAATTTTCTCGTATCTATATGTACAAAAATGAATGTATGTTTGCTTGCATGTATGTATGTATGTTGTTTATGTATTGCTATATTAAACATAGAAAATGTTTGAAACTTTCCACCCTCTCAAAGATTTCTGAATTATTACAACCCCGTGACAATACATCTGAAAAATATTTTTGATCATTACAAAAACTCTTATGAAACTGTCAAAAATGTCAAAATTTGAGAATGACATTTTGCAAACCATCGATTGTTAAATCAAATTTCAATTTTCGAATCAAACCTTTAAATTAATGAATTTAATTGAAGCACTTGCCTGCGTTACCAATCAAAAGCGAATACTTTGAATATAATCAAAAATTATATTTATTTTAAATAGTTAACTTTGTTAGGTTAATTTGATTGTTTGTTCTTATAGTATACAAAATGAATGTTTGTTGTATATGAAAAATTAAAATTTGTAATAAAAATTGCAATAGGTTAAACGCCGGAGAGGGGGTTTTGCGGGAGAGGGGAGTGGAAAGGTGGGGAAGGTGGAGGGGGAACGCGTAAGGGGAAGGGGACGTGGCAGGGGAAGGGGCGGTTGAAATGGAACGAGAAGATTGGGAAAGGACACGCAGGGAGAAATAATGTCTTTATTAAGTGGCATTGCAACGCATGCCAGGAACTCGCTAGTTTTTAAATAAAAATCAAGCTTTCCTCTGAAACCATAATATTTATAAGTACTAGTTAAACTAAAATAACTATCACAAGTCATTTTAATAATTGAAAATAAAAATCTTTACTGTACACATTAACTAATTAACCCGTTGTGTGCCGATGCCAAATTTTCACGTGTGTGTGACACCTGATTCTATTTTCGTAATAACTTACTTGTTTCTGCATAATGATGTTTTTGTAAATCTTACCGTGTTACCTGTTTTTTATGAAAAGAGTTTATTAAAATCTACCATAATTATTTCTCCCGGAATAACTACTCGGGTTCAAAGAAATGATTTTTAAGATCGTGCATATCGGCTACTACGGAGCTCGACAGGTTAAATTGGTCAGCATCTTGAACCGGAATAAAATAAAACACGGACAGGTGAAATGCCAAATGATCAAGTTATAAAAGGGCCTCCCTACGCTTAGTCAATAATATTTTCCTTTCCTAGAAAAATAATCACTTTATTGATCTATTTTCAGGTTGATACATGCATGAGTCGGTACTTAAACCAAACAAAACAAATTCAACTCGGCAAACAACACGGTTTATTATAAAATTCGATATCATACCAATTCAACCAACTTCACTGTTGATTTTTTTGTTTTAGGGTTTTAGTGGAAAATTTTCGCTGCTTTTGCCTTTTCGATCTTTTCGGCCTCTAAGCAAAAAAAAATTATACCTACTAATTTACAAAATATTTCTTAAAATTGCTGCAAACTTTCTTAGGTGAAGATTTATTTGAAAATTTCCCTTTTATTCTCCGACATTTCGCATCCAGAACTTCATTGTTCCGACGTCTCGACTTCCTTCAATGTTTTCCAACCAAATCTTTTGTTGGAGCAGATAACATCTGTGGCGTATTGTGCGCCCCGGGTAATCTGCTTTACTTCCTTTTATTTTGCCTACAATCTCCCTTTGTCTCCCTATTATGCCAAAGACTACAATATCGGTGACTGTCTTGCCCAACATTTAACATTATGCACATATTTCAAAAGATTTCTAACCGCCTGATTTTCTCTTTTGTTCTCTGACTTGCACTAACAGAAAAAAACCCTGGCAGTGTGATCCAAGTCATTTTTAGAAAATGGCAAATTTGCATTAGGCTCGTGGGTTTTGTGTGGTGGTTAGTCCCGGAATGATTGTAGCAAAATATTATATTTTTCAAATGGAAAACCTAAATAAATTCCTCATTTTATTAATACCAGAAGCGCCGAACTCTAAGAATGTTGCTTAACTCTGTCCTTAACTTTGAATGACAGAGTACACGAGTACACCATACCTCTCGCTTTAAGAAATCTTTTGTACCAAAATAATACCTTGGCAGTAGTACAAGTCCGAAATCACCTTCAGAATACGTAACATAATTCTTGTACAATGGCGCTGAGCTTAATATTAGGGCGGCTCTGACTGGTTCCTTTGTGGTATAATAAAAAGGCCTACATAAAGGCTGGAAGCTAAATAGTGCTCAAGAAGCCAATATTGTTGCCTAAGATGCTCTTAACGATACCAGCTTTTAATAGCTAAAGCTATAGCATTTAATAAAAGGAGATATACTTCTCCCGATGCTGACAGGCTGGTTTGCGACCTTCAGAAGCTCAACTTTAATTATAGGTCGTATTGTAATAACTCTTAATATTTTATACCTTTATACTCTACTGAGACTATTTATAAGCCCATCAAAAATATTATGATTCAAGCAAAGTCGTTTTAACCATCTTGAAGGATCAAACTTCAGTCATTAATAAAGATTTCAGTCAATGTTTATTGTGAGTATCTGAAACGTACAAATAATTTTTCATTTTTCCTGGCTAGAAATTTTCACACAACTTTACATGAACATTTGCACATTTACAGGTTAACTTTTCTGTTTTAGGCTCAAAATATCGTTGCCACGTCAGCTTCAGTTTCCTTTCAAATTTTGATTTAAAGCAGCAACTATATTACAAACCACCTGTATTACAAATTCAGAGTTTTTTTTAATGTTCTACAAAACAATGACGGTAAAATCGAATATAAAAAAATAGAGGCAGGAAATGATTTAAGATATCCTTCTCTTGGTCAAAGTCAAAAATTCACCAACATAATATATTGAAATTAGAAAAATTATAGATACGTGCACATTTAAATAGAATAAGCAGTTGTCAAAATGTGTAACCAGCTCCGACCTATTTATAGCAAATAACTTCTTTAATTTTAGTTTGTCTTGCCCCATTGGATACTTAAACTTATATTTATTTTTTGTTGTTAGATTTGGAATATGAACTTGGGGGCAGACAAGCATTACTGATATTAAACGTGTACAATATTTATAAAGTGCTATAATAATTTCAAAAATGTCACACCAAATATGTTTTATCAGACTGACTTCCAATTTTTTTTTTTTTTTTTTGTGTATTACAGACTGTGTCCATTTACAATACACATGTAACATTAACTACATATATATGATACAAATAACAAGTTATAGATTTTTAGCATTAACATGCCTCTTGAATTCTTCAAGGCTACTATTAAAAATATCGATAGTCTTGGAGGCGTTGTTTAACAGTGCCATACCTCGTGTCATGCTATGCCGAGCCAGTACGTCCGTTCTGCCACGTGGGATACAAAGCAGATCATGGTGACGTCCCTGGCTGTAGTTATTCGGTACGAACAACTTATAGCATTCCAGAAGGTATGGGCTATCTATTAAATTATTAATAATTTTGTACGCCGTTACTGCAAGGGCCCCATTCCTCCTCGAGTGGAGACTTTGGTAGCGCGTTTCGGCAAGCAAATCTTCGTGATGCATGAATCGCGGGTACTCTCCGTGCATTCTCAAATACATGTATCTCAAAAACTTTTTTTGAATCTGTTCTAGTTTTTCAATATATTTTTGTTGGTATGGGGCCCATACAGCAGAGGCGTATTCAATTTTAGACCTTATAATGCAGTTGTACAAAGTCATCATTGCCTCGGGATTGGAAAATTGTTTGCAGAGTCTTATGACAAATCCGAGAAGCTTGTAGCATGATGTCGTCAACTGCAATATATGGTCCGAAAACGTAAGTTTGGGATCAAAGACTACCCCAAGGTCCTTGATGGATTTTACTTTTGACAATATATCATTTTTGATGCAATAATCGAATTTGATAGGGTTTCTCGAACGTGTATACGACATAGCGACACATTTTTTTGTATTAAAAAATAATTTATTTTCATCAGCCCATGATGAAATTGAATCTAAATCAGTTTGCAATTTGACACAATCTTGACCATCACAAATTTTCTTAAGTAATTTTAGATCGTCAGCAAAAAGCAGGCAAGTGGAATGTTTGATGCATTCTTGAATGTCATCAATTAAGATTATAAATAGTAGAGGACCTAGGTTTGACCCCTGTGGCACTCCAGAGAATGCAGAGAATTCTCTAGACTTGTATCCGTCGATGCAAACATATTGTTTCCTATTCCTTAAATACGTGACAAAAAAATTTAGGAGGGGTTTGTCGAAGCCAATTCTATGTATTTTTCGTAGCAGTACGTCATGATCAACTCGGTCGAACGCCTTGGCGAAATCAGTGTAGATCACATCAGTTTGATGTTGAGCATCTAATCCTCTTGCTACTCTCTGTGAGAGTTCTAGAAGATTAGAGACGGTGGACTTATTTGATAGAAATCCGTGTTGGTTTCCCTGAAGAAACGGTTTAATTTGTTTGTTTAGCTTTTTGCAAATTATTGTTTCAAATATTTTTGGGAGTATTGACAGAACTGCTACTGGTCTATAGTTCTGGACTTCCGTTTTTGTTCCAGATTTATGTATCGGGCTAACCTTGGTTAGTTTCCAGGATTTAGGAAAAGTGGAAGTTGAAATACTGAGGTTGAAGATAAAGCATATCGGGTTAAACAAATGTTCTTCCAACATGATAATGATATGAGGTGGGATTCCATCTGGCCCCGTGGCCTTGTTGGGCTTTTGTTCCCGAATACATGCTTTGACTTCCTCAGGCTTAATTTGTTCCAGAGATATTGAACCTGTGTTTCTAGGCACCTCTGCCCGGAGACTTTCAACATCTAGGTTAGGGCTCATATGGTTGTATACCGACTGGAAATAGTCCGCGAATCTCTCTGAAACTTGTTGGGGACATTGGATTATTTTATCGACATTCATAAGTCCAATAGGAGTGCCCCTACCTGATTTTTGTGATCTAATATATTGCCAGAAGTTTTTGGGGTCTTCTTTGATCCCATTTTCAATATCGGATAAATATTTGTTCTTTTTTACAGTCATCTCTTTTTTGAGATCGGATCTCTTTGCAGAAAATAATAAATAGTCTGATTTATTATTAGTAGCTTTGTACTTCCTGCGAAGAGATTCCTTACATTTGATTTTTTCTATAATATTTTTATCGAACCAAACTGGGTAGTTAACATTTGCTTTCGATAATTTTTTTAAAGGTACACATAATTCAAATATACTAAATAATACAGAGTAAAATATTCCACAGCTTCGTTGACAGATTTCATGTTGTATAAATATCTCCAGTTGAAGTGTGAGAATATTTTTAGACACAGATTAATATTAACGTGTTTAAAATTAAATTTGTTAAAGTTCGAATATAAGTGTCGTCCCATTTGATGACGGTTTGCACGCATTTCACGCCTGCTGTATTGTGTCCTCGCCAGGGTGGCCGAGATAGCCAGTGTAGGATGGTGGTGATCTTCTTTAACCAATGCTTCATCGCTGTACGTCACCTCACATATATTTAAATTACTTAGCACTAAATCAAGCAATGTTATTGTACTTGTTTACAACTGTACTATGTTGCGTTAGTCCATTAGAGTTTATAAAACATATGTGATCAAGTATGACATCTTCAGGTTTGTTATGCAAATTGAAATCCCCCATAATGATAACATTTTTGTTGGATAATAGGTTGGCCTTATTATTGAGATGTTCATAAAACTTCGTGCGGATATCTCTGTCGTCTGTACAGTAGAAATATGCCACACATACCAGCGCAGTGAAATTAGTTTTTGTAATTTTGATCCAGATGTTTTCGCCCTCTGTTTCGAGTTCGGTTAATCTTTGTGATATAATCGGTTTTCGTACTGCAATGCAAACCCCGCCGCCTCGCGAGGCGTTCCTACTGCCGCTATGGCGGCCAGCGAGTGCACTTGTATTAGTAATATTACTATCGCATCTATCACGGCGATGTACTTCATACCTATTATCAAACAGTTCGTTGTCATAGACAGAGGTGCTCAACCATGTCTCTGTCAACCCAATTATTTCGTTGTTTTGAGATAGCAAATTTGTTGTAAATTCGTTTATTTTGGAGTTTACACCCCTAACATTCTGGTAAAGGAGTTTTAGACGCGCCATTAAGCTGAGGGGTCTCTGTCTGATTTGATTTCAAAAATGGGAATTTGAATTTGTTGACCGAAATACCTGCGGGCCAGACTTCGGGGTTTAGAAACTTTTCCTTATCTTGTTCGGCAATCCCGATTTTGAAAGAAGTGTAATTCCCGCGGGCTTGAAGCTTTACGACTTCAACGGTGTCTTGTGTGACACCTTCCAGGAATTCTTTAATGTTGTTAACTTCTGTGTTGGGACAGAATGGCCAAGCGTGAATGTAGAACTTGCGCTCTACTGCGCGTAGGGTCGTGTCAGCCTTTGTCCCTTTAACGATGGGAGCAGGTTTACGGACACGCGGTTTCCGGGTTTGAAGCACCCAGCCACTATTGATATCCTCGACGTCGTCTTGTGACGATGTCTGCGGATCTGATTTTGGAGGCTTGGTTGTAGAATTAGCCTCCGTTTTCTTATTTTTCTTATTTTTGTCTTTTGTTATGCGCGGGCCTTCTGTAGGCGCGGTTCGCGGCTCCACGGTTGTGGGCCCCGGTAGTGGCGTACTGCGGCCGGCTGCTTCGAGTGAAGCTACCTTAGCGCACAACTTGGCAATAGTGTTATTTTGGTAGGATAATTCGGATTTTTGCTCACCAATTATTGCCTTTAGATCGGACACCGTTGTTGTGAGCACATCGATTTTCCTGATCAGCTCCACGACGTTTTGATTTATAGATTCCCACGCTTGGTTTGATCGCGTAGCCATATTAATTTTATTTGTTTAGAGCGTTTGAAAACACGACTTCACTGATGTAGTATAATTGTTACGATCTGCGCAAAATTAGTGGTTTCCTCTGGATACTACGATGGAAAGCTCATGAAAAAAGCTACTGGTGCAGAGACACAGCAAAAAAATTACCGAAAGAAAAGGTCTGCAAATTTCACGAATTTCAAATAATTGTGGAAACCGAACGCTTTATTACATGGTACCAGTGAATTTTATCAAACCTACAATTGGAGGAAAATGAGAGACCCTGAGTCAAAATGACACAGCTGTGCTTGATAAATATTCAATCTATGTATCTTTCAATATCTACATTTTTTTTTTATTTTTTTTTTTTATTGAAACATATAACAAAGGTTACATACAATTTTACAATATAATAATCAATATTTCAATCACTCTCCTAATAAAGCAGCTGCTTGTGTTTAGGAGAGGACAACCAAAAAAAAATACATTTGTTTAAATTAAAACAAAAAATATTGGTAATTTAACAAAAAAATATTAGTGATACATATTAATGATAAAAAAAAATATTAAATGATAAAAAAAATATTAGTGATATATAATGATAAAATACAGATAAAAGTAATAAAAATATAGGTTAGTTAATAAATGATTTAAAGTGAAGGCAAAAACATATATCTGAAATGCAATACATATTTCTAAATATAATATACAATAAGTTAAATTTATGAGGTGGTACTAGAATATTTTAATTTAATTTTTTTTTTATATTTTTCATAGCTTTCTTCCGATCGTATATCAAGGGGTAATTTATTAAATAATTTTATAAATGTGTTATATTAAGTTAAATGTCTTCGTCAGGAGGCCGAAATAAAACGAGGTGAAAAGATTTTTTACTAGAAAGACATTTAAATTAATGAACGTAAAAATGCGTACATATAATATTGTAACTTTAGACTCTATTCTGTTATTTTTTGTTTTAGAATAATAATAATTTTAAAGCTGTTGTAGTGTTTTTTTCAAAACTGTGTTTTAAAAGACGTGGAACACGATTTCTCGGACACAGCTAAACCGATCAGCCTCAAATTTTACACAAGCTCTAAAAACATATTTTTTAGTAATTGAAATTTTTTTCTTTCCTAAATATTTTCCACTTTATAAACAATTTAAGGGCAAAATTTTCTTCAATAATGATTTTTTTTTTTCAAAAAACGCCATATTGTTAAAAATTATTATTTGGCTTATTTCTTTCATTCAAGTACTAGATTTCATCTTATATTAACGAAATCTTTTTATTTTTTGATTTTATAAGATCCAGTTCAGAGATGTCGTGCTCACCGTAAAATTCCTTTTGAGAGGAACACCCAAGATCGGCTACAGCAGCTTTAAAAAACATTATTTTAAACAAATAAAAAATACATTTTAGATTAAAAGTTACAACAATATGTAAATATATACTTTGATATAAATACAGGGTGTTAAGGGACGTACTTGACTCACTTTAACCAGTGATTCCTGACATTATTTGGAGTAAAAAATGTAAATGAAATTTTGGTCTCCGGTGGCTTTTTGGATGACTTTTTTTTTTTTTTTCAAAAATTTTTTCTTCAAAATCAAACAAAAAAAAATTTCTTCCACATGTCGTCACTGGTCACTCAGCCGGGTGTCTGACGAACCCCTTACCCCGCCTCCAACTGTTCAACAACTACCATTTTTTATGTTTTTGTAGAAAAAAAAAAAAAAAAAACATCAAAAGTAAGTCAAGTACGTCCCTTAACACCCTGTATATTAAAATATCTTTCCAGGAAAAATTCTTGAAAAATCGCCTTTTTTCGACATCCTGACTGCGTATAACCCCTTAAGATAGATGTATTTTTAAAACATTTGATTTTCGTAGAAATATGACATAACTAATTAAATATTAAGAAAAACTAATGTAGTAGAACCTGCAGATAAGCTGTCATATATTTGTATGACTATCAGTTATTGTAAACACTAAATAATTTTCATGTAATTAAATGATTTACATGAAAGTAGATTGTAAATGTTTTTCTTTCAGATTTATCCCGCCGTCCAATACTCTTCAAAGATAGCGCCCATACAGCTGCCAGAATACTTCCACAGACCTCTGGAGGGAACCCTAATGACGGTGTATGGATTTGGATACACAAAAGTAAGAAAATTTCTTACTTAAACATTTACAGCCTTACTAAAAAAAAAACTATAGCACGACCGATAACCTGTGTTGCTGACGCAACATGAATAAAACAAATACACACTAAAACACGAAATATTACTAATAAGATTTGTTCTTAAAATGCATTTTAAGTCTGGCAATAATGTCATTTTTTATAGTGTACATAATAAATTGTTTGTTTTCCTTCATAACCGCTACGTGGCGGCGCCTGCGCATTCGTCGTTCGCGCTGAAACTGCGAAAAAAAATTCGCTCCGCGGGTATGTGTGTAATATTTCTTAAATGTAATTTCTATTAATATGACTGAAATTGTAATTTCTATTAATATGACTAATTCACTCTTATATTCATTTAATTGATATATTTACCGTGTTTTTGTGGTTTTTCATAAGTTTTAGTCAAGTTATAGTAACAATAATCATACTTTGAAAATTGAAATGTCAAAAAGTATTTTATATGATACATGAAAATTCAAATTTACATTTAAATGATTTTATTTTATGATAATTTCATAAAAGTGTTGTTTTTTTTAAATATTAATATCTAATACGTGTGTTACTAAACATATCAAAGAAATTTACGTCTTTAGAGATGCAAGAAATCTGTTATAAAGTCGGTATAATTTTAGATTATTTTTTTGGCAATAAAAAAACTTTGAATTTTTTTTTATTGTATGCACAAGGAAAAAGTGTGGTGACAGTTTCGTTCCAAATTCATTATATAAAAGGACTGTATTTTTTAAATTTTGTTTTTTTATAAATTTCTCTATACTTTCATCAAAAATGTTTTGGTAAGAATTTTTTTTTCCATTTTTTCCTCGTTTGAATCTTAAAATATGGCAGTTTTTTAAAACTAAAGTGTATTTCAAATACACAAATCTAATAGCAAATTTTATCTAGTTTTCATAAATGGTATTTGTTTTTACGACACCTTCAAAAATAAGAAATATATAAAACATTCAAAATACTTTGGAAAAATTCCAGTTTTCGTTCAGACATCATTAATAAAACAAAGATAAACTACGGTCTCAGGCTGTGTAAACAATGTGTATTTTTTTCCATGAACAATTTTTTACTCAGTAATGTTTTCACATCCGCGGCCGTTTGTCAATTGAATAAAATTTTCACTGGGTTTTTTAGTAAGGCTATTTTTTACGGGCAGTCACAGGGTAACAATCAATCTATAACACATATGCAAACAACCCAGCAACATAAAAGTAAATAGGAATGTCGTTTCAATATCATCGGCGCTTTAACTCACGAGGAATCCAGAAAAAAATTGTTTTTTTTAATAAATAAAAAGTTCCGAAACTTGGAGCCCCATAAACATCGGCGCCCGGTGCTGTCACTTCAGCAACCCTACCTAGACGGGGCCTAATCAACTAACTCTCGAAACTGGGCGGCGTTTTGTCCATACAAACATATTCTCCAATTTCCCCCCTGGATTTTGACATTAGTGCAAATATTAGGTAATATAGAAAACATATTCTCCAATTTCCCCTCTGGATTTTGACATTAGTGCAAATATTAGGTAATATAGAAAACATATTCTCCAATTTCCCCTCTGGATTTTGACATTAGTGCAAATATTAGGTAATATAGAAAACATATTCTCCAATTTCCCCTCTGGATTTTGACATTAGTGCAAATATTAGGTAATATAGAAAACATATTCTCCAATTTCCCCTCTGGATTTTGACATTAGTGCAAATATTAGGTAATATAGAAAACATATTCTCCAATTTCCCCTCTGGATTTTGACATTAGTGCAAATATTAGGTAATATAGAAAACATATTCTCCAATTTCCCCTCTGGATTTTGACATTAGTGCAAATATTAGGTAATATAGAAAACATATTCTCCAATTTCCCCTCTGGATTTTGACATTAGTACAAATATTAGGTAATATAGAAAACATATTCTCCAATTTCCCCTCTGGATTTTGACATTAGTGCAAATATTAGGTAATATAGAAAACATATTCTCCAATTTCCCCTCTGGATTTTGACATTAGTGCAAATATTAGGTAATATAGAAAACATATTCTCCAATTTCCCCTCTGGATTTTGACATTAGTGCAAATATTAGGTAATATAGAAAACATATTCTCCAATTTCCCCTCTGGATTTTGACATTAGTGCAAATATTAGGTAATATAGAAAACATATTCTCCAATTTCCCCTCTGGATTTTGACATTAGTGCAAATATTAGGTAATATAGATATCGACCATTGGAGTGTCAGTTCGTTTCATGTATTTAAAAATAAAAAAATATGCAGGCATAGAATATTTTCTTAAATTTCCTATAATACAGTTGGTAAAAAAAATCTTAAAAATCTGCCCAGTTTCGGGGGAAAAATGAGGACTAGGTACAAAACCTCGATTTTGACGATTTTATTTAAGGGAACGTACTCATATTACGTGACCAACTTTTTGCAATTTTTAACCCCCCCCTCCCCCCCGGTGACCAAAAACCTATGCCCGCCGCCGCTCATTTGTACCAAGCGTGACATTTTGAAGACCCCCCCCCAAACGTGTCACGTAGTATGGGTACGTTCCCTAAGTAGTGTTATCAGCCTGATGTGCAGTTGTACCTTTAGCTTTCAATTTGGGAGGCGGGTATCGGTACCGCCGCCCCGGGAACCATTTATTGGACAACCAATACCCCTGCCACAGGTCACCCCAAGTGGTTCGCTACGTTTGGTGACTTAGCAGGGGTGCCCGGGTTCATGCGATGAGGTTTGTCTAGGTCTTGGTGGTGGATACGTTTGCCCAACCTCTGCGTGGCGGGCTGGATCGGAGGAGATTGATTGAGGGAGGCCTTTTGACCTCTCCAGCCGGATTCTCCCGACCCTTCGCCTTGCACCGCAGAGGAATAGATTCATAGGTCCGTCACTCCTGGCCACACTGACCCCCAGATTCCTACCCACCCCTCATACCTTTTTCCTTCCCATATCTTCTCCTTCCTTTCCCTTAAAAAACCCTCCACACAGCATCCTCAAAGATGACACAGGCCCCTAGGGAAATTGTTTTCCTCGGTGCCTCCTGTGTGGAGCTAATGTAAAAAATAAAATAAAAAGATTCGGGGGGGGGGTAACAGCGACGGTGGCAGCAACAGTTTGGTAGAATGCCTATTATGTATTCAAATTTCTCGGCGACCGTGTTTTCCCTTAATTATTAGCACCAATATTATGTGAGCGAAATAGGTTAATTAATTAATTACCGAAATACCGATAATCGCCGCTCGTGTCAACTTTAAATGCTAATTTTTCATCAAAGGGTCCAAAAGGGATGAAATTTTACCATCAATTTGTTTTGAAGCTTTGGCTTTGGGTTACACTTTTATGGGATTTTGGGTTGCAAATTAAAAGTGGTTATTTTCAGACTAACTGCGCTTAAACCTTGTCATTATAATACAAATTTATCGATCGTCCAGTTGATTAGTCAGACAAATCCGAAAAATTAAAATTTGAGTTGAGTACGCAGTTATATGTAGGTGTACCTTCTATCTGACATAATACTTAGGTATATTACTCAAAAACTCCACCAAATCAATTTTAAAAATGTTGGTGTTTTCTGGATCACAAGTAGGATAATTCAAATTGTCATACTAATGTACCGGACCATTATGCCTCCCGGTGTTTATACCGTATTTAAAATGTGACACGTATAAAAAATTTGATTTACGATGTGCATTCGAATATTGCTTTCCTCATTATCTCCAAACTTGGTATTCGAAGAAGTCTGACTAATCAACTGGACGATCGATATATGAAGATATATTTTGTTTTGAGATATAATAACAATAAGTTATGATAAAAAAAAACAGACATGATATAAAAATACAAACAACAAAAATTTAAAAGTAAGGTGATCAGAGGTTTACAAAATTGCAACATTAACCCTGTCTAATAAAACCTAAGTATTAGTTTCGCATAGTGACAAACCGCTGTATCGAAGGTACCTTCTTTACCTACGCAAGTTGCAGGAGTTCAGAACTGTCCAATTAGGATTTTAATATTTTAGATAAGTTAAATCATTCAAAAGAAAGTTAAATATTTGAAGAACAATAATATTATATTAATAGTGATAGATTGAAAAAAAATGTATGCGTTCTAAAATAACTTTATTAAATGTTAAACGTTTTACAAATTACGTACCGCAAAAACCTACGCTAACGTCGCGGCCGACCGCAAAGCAATCTGTAGGTACTTAAAGCACTGCAGCTCGCGAACAAATCAAACATGGGCAAATTGGCAATCTAGCGAAAAAGGTTTGCATCACTACTTTACAGCTATCAACAGAAATGTTCAGCAAATAATAAAGGAACAGAAAAATAAATAAATAATGAATGAGATTTATGATTGTGTAGAGTGGATTGATATGTTTGTGTAAAAGAATGACTGGCGAAGGACCTTGATTTTGTGTTACTATCACTGCTTGAAATGATAAAAATACATGTGGCATAGAAAGGAAAGGACTCACCAAAAAGGGTAAAAGAACTTGTAGGCTGGCAATGCCCTCGTCTGCTTTCTCTCCCATCCAACAGGCACAAACAGCAATAGGCGCGAGTTTCGTTTATTTGATAATACACGGCGGAGTTATTTTAACAGCGGTTCACCGATATCGGAGCACAATGGCTATATGTTGCGGCGGGCGTTTATTACAGACTGGGTAAAATTGACGGATAGGCAATTGGGATAGGTAGGAAAGGAATTTGCAACAATATTAATACCAATCCCATGCAGTGACAGTATGTATGCGTGCTATGTAGGTATGTGTATGTGTAGGTATGTGTATGGGCGTAACCAAATAATAAGTTCAACATTATGTGTGAGTATGCAGAAGATACCACGAGGAACTCCGCGTCAGAATTTTTAATTTTTTTTTTCCTTTATAATATACTATGCAGTTTACAGATGTATACAGTTTGCATGTACCGAGTACAAAATCAGTACAAAAAAATATTAATAGTCACTAACTGTATGTAAGTGGGTTAGGTTAGATTAGGTTAGGTAAGTATTTTAAAAAGTAGAATTAAAATAAAATTGTTAATTACTTTACCAAAAATTTAAGCGTACCCTACTAAAAAATGCATTTTTCCGAAATATTTTAACACTTTTAACATTCATCTTTTAAAAAATATAAATTTATATATATCTGTGTAAGGTTCCCGTTATTGACTAAGAATATAAACATGTTTGGCTTATGGTCTCCTCTGAACAGAGCCAATAAAGTACACAAATAAATGCATGTAGTTATAGGAATCGTGTTTTCATTGTATGATCTTCGTTAAAAATTAGTACCAACACCGGCTTTAATGTAAATATAAAAGACAGGCGCGTAAAGTCCAGAAAGTATTCTTGAAAGCGTTCTAACTGATTGACCAAAACTCCTATCGTTAACGTTTATTTGCGGTGTCTTCAAAGAGATCGATGAGTTCTTCTTTGAACTTTGAGGATAAACTTTTGTTTAATTGCCGAAAAGTTATAAGTAGTTAAGTGTAGGGAATTTAGTAGTTATTATGCTGAAAATCGAAATGAGCAATTTGTTTTTGTGGTTTACGTTATTTTAGTTTTTTTATGTCAATACCGCACAATACAGAGTCCCAACGGCTCCCAATCATCTGGAGCCAATGAGATTATGGTATGCCCAATTAGGATATATTGTGAAGCTGAATGTAGTCGGGTGGGGCAGGAAATGGGACAGAGGAAGGTGGGAAGGTGCCTGGCTATTCAGATTTGATTATCAAACATAGCTACAGCCATTTCAAGCAAAGCTTCAATTCTGAATGGTGGTCCTTACCCCAGGGCGATGCTAAGAGTATATTCCGAAATTTGCGAAATAACACAAACAAAATTTACTCACTCACAGCGAGATTTGAACCCGCGACCTCCGGATTGCTGGTCGAGAGCCCTAACCCACGACTACGGAGGATTCGTGTGATTAAATGAGTATTAATATATTTATGTTTATTATGTTTTATATCGTTAAATTAAATTATAAAAAATGGTCGAGTGCGAAGGTACACACATTTTTTCAAGCTTTTTTTAAGAAACGTAGTATTTTTTGGCGTGCATTTCTGGAACCCCTCTGATCTCTACCATGTAGTCAATTAAAATCCTTTGTACTAGCTTATAACCTGCTGTCCTGGCTTTATTCCTTGCAGCAGGCGATGTGTTCGTAAACTGTCCAATATTGAGCCTGTGGGAATTTATGATACAGAGTACAAAGCAAATTTCACAATTTTCCAACAAAGATGATAAAATAAAAAAAAACTACTAAAACATGACAAAGCGGCAAAGCAACTTCCACAAGAGTGTTTCATGTCTGCCGCTGGCTTTGTCATAACATTAAATCAACTTAACTTAAGAGAAATTCCTAACAAGGAGGGTTTGCAAGTAACCACAAACATCTCCTAATTATTACATAAATCGTAAGAAAATACCAATGTTTGCACAATCATTTTAGTTGAGAGCGCAGGTCAGCCTCCGGCAGTTTGGGCAAGGTAGTAGTTAATAGCAGCTTGTTCCGTTAGTAGCGTGTACATATAACTTCGGTATGTTCTTGTTCTTGTAGTAAGGTATTACCTTGGGAATAGTTTGTACTCATCTGTAAGTGGTGTAATCTTTAACATTATTATATTAAGATCTAAGTTCTAAGCGTGTGGAGCTTTCGGAGCTTAATTTTGAATATACATTTATGCATGTTGACACAGTAAGGATGCATTACTGGGAAATAAATCGTTAATGGGAAGATTTTTAACATTTTCAACGAATCGCGCTAGAGATTAACGACAGAGTTATAAATTTGATGGCTTCATTCCAAAGAAATCTAAGCCCGTCGTCTTATTGCGTCGTTAAGGGTAAGGAATCGAAATAAACCGAAGATCCTGCGCAGAAAAGCCCCACAAGGGCTAAGCTGTAAACTTGAGCACTCGGTTTACGTCGATTTCTTACCGGAACCTGGCGCGTGTGGGACAGCGGGTTATCGCATCTATTTTCAACAAGAAATGCCATGTTCATCGTCTCGTCTCTTATTTATCTGTTTAAAAAATAATTTCAGATGCCCTGTTGCATAATATGTAATATTTCCAAAAATGATATTTTTTATTTTAGTTTTTAAGGGAAACAAACAGTTATACATATTTTATTTAGGTAATTACAAAACTACGTGAACCAGCGACCAGCGAATTTTCTGCAAAAAATCGTAGTATATAATTGAAAACACAGATTAAAATAGTAAAAGAAAACAAAAAGTCGTAGAAAAAGACGAAAAATATATAATAACGAAATTTAAAAAAAAACACAGATTAGAGTATGTGGGAAAGATAATTTGAAATTAAACTATGAACCTATGTGAAAATAATACATTTTCACAATATAATATAATGTTCAAAGATAAACATAATTAAAAAAAAGAAAAACAACATAATGAGAATGAGAAAATAACACACAGCAGGGGTAGAGGGTTCGTATCAATAATTTGTTCTAATTTTTTCTATTATGCATTTAGTAAATTAACCTATGACCTTTTCTATTGACAGATGGAACATATCAGCGTATGAAAAGATATTATTGTATTTTGTGCACGTCCTTCTGATAAATTAATGTTGTGTGTAAACTACTATTATGAATGACTTTAGAGAACCCTACGAGCAACAAAAACATTTAAAAAAATCAAAACACATTAATTTTTACTAGAAGATAGTTGTTGTAAACAACGTTGTTGATAATTTTGAGTAAAATTTTTTAATCGGATATATTTCTTATATTATCTTCTAGAGTAAATAAACTACTTTTAGACCGTGTTGACTATTATATAAAGTTTTGCTTTGTAATGAGCAATTTCATCTTAATTTTTATGGAAATGGTGTGACATAAATATAAAACAAATGAACGTTGTGTTGTTGACCGAGCAAGTCGCATTTAAGGGCATGAAACTAGAGGGTGAAATGACGACTGTTCTTTCGATTTTCCACTACAAACAAGTAATGCCTTGCATGAAACAATTCAACCGTGCGTCATCGGGGAGCTGAGCCTCTAATCCTGGGCTCGAGGTACGAATAATGTAAAAATAGCTTATTGAAACATATTGGAACGTGCTGAATGGAAATGCGAATTACATGTATTGAATTACGAATAGCTTTCTACCTGTAAATCAATAAGAATTATCTTTCATTTATTTATTTGGCTCACCAACAGAATTCATCACATAATTATTACTATAATTCACATTTTCAATATGGTTATGGTGATAATTCTAATTACAGGTGAGCACACCATTCATCTCAATATTCTTTGTATAACGATAAGATAATAAATTTAATTACAAGTATATAATGCAAAGTACATGATTTGCAAAGGCACCACCGAAATCTAGGGATTTTTTTTTCTCACTGTTCGGTATGTGTTTGGAAAAGACCTGGCAACCCTATTCACAACTGACGGTTACAAAAATAATCATATATTATGATCGATATCTCCATACCCGGAGAGATTCATGAAATTACAAATCCAATAGTACTTATGCCTGCCAGCCGACGATCAGGGCTTCCCTAACTGTGAGTCGCGAAGCCCTGGGGCGCCGCGGTATCATCCCAGGGGCGTCGTGAAGCAATCTTAATAGGTTGACTGTCTGTGTCGATGCGACATTATTATCAAAACCAAGGCTCCAATTGTTAAATGGACACATTCAGGGCTGGGCAAAATACATGCTTTGCTGTAATTAAAATACAAATTACAAAATACTTTGTGGCATGTATTTAAAATACGAAATACAAAATACTTTCAAGTCTTGTATTTGAAATACAAAATACAGTATTTCAACCATTTTTTTTAATTTCAAATACAAAATACAAAATACAAAATACAAATTACAAAATACATTTGGTTTTGGTAGAACCTTTGATTGCAATAAATTGTCGTAAGTGCCCATATCTAAGGGTGCGTTTCCATAGAAGCAAAGCTGAGCAGAGTGAAACAGAGACGTGCTAAAATTGACTAATCATATTGCTCAGGAGCCTCATCTCATCTCCGCTCCACTTGTAAAGTTTTGTGGTATAGGACTTAAGTGTTATAGCACTAGCTGGTTCCCGGCATGCATTGCAATGCCATATTCAAAGAAATAAATTGTTTCTCCCTGCATGTCCTTTCCCGTGCGTCCCCGTTCCTCTACCGCATACCCTTCCCCTCTTGCATTCGCCTTCCACCTGCCTATCCTCTCCCGCTCCGCCATCCCGCCAACCCCCCTCCCGCGTTCCTTATATTTAGTCCCAGTACATTCAGTTTTCAAACAACTCGCGCGCCAGCTATTACAATTTTTTAATCAAATTTTCATTTTTCACATATCACAAACATTCATTTTTCTATATTATAAGAACAATCAATCATATCTGTTACCTAACCTATGTACCTATTTAAAATATTTATAATTTAAAAAATCCGTAGACAATTCTTTTGTTACAAAAAAAACAGCTGTCTGCGAAATTAAATTTCATCAAACGCGCGAATTTTCAAACGTGCGAAGTTTAAATAGTCGTTAAGTTTTCTGAAATTATCCAATTTCCTGCGTAATTTTCTTAATTTTTCTTTCCGTAAGAACCTTCTATAAAGTATTAGAAACTTTAAAAAAAATTAATGAAATTGGTAAAGTCATTCTGAAGTTATGGCGTGACCAAGGGAAACATGGATTCATTTTATATATAAATGGATGACATTTGTATAGTGCAGTTTTGTGTTATTTTACTTCAAGTGCGCTCAATAGTAATTAACTTAAAAATAATCTAGTAATTTGTCAAATTATTCCTATATCGATCTAATACTTGATCTAATGACAAGTATAATATAATATGGTACAATAACAGTGCTATAATAATAACTAGAATTACGTAAAAAAATGTACAGTACATTATAAAGCAATGATATAAGAGAACTACAAATAATCATTAGTAAGAATGCTATAGCAAAGGACAATAGTACAGAATTCTAGCGTTTTTAGTCTACGTATTATCTCTGTGGGTTTATTTTTCAATATCATTATTAAGATCGCTAAATGTATTTGAAAATGTATTTTGAAGCCATAAGTATTTGAAATACAAATTACAAAATACCTCAGCATCAGGTAATTGAAATACCAATTACAAAATACATTTTTAGAAAGTAATTGAAATACAAATACAAAATACGTATTTGTATTTCAAATACGTATTTCAATTACAAGTATTTCAAATACTGCCCAGCCCTGGACACATTGTATCATACATAGAGAGGCCTTAGCTGCAAAAAACATTACGCCTGAATTAAATGTTGTGATGGATATAATTATTAAAGTAGTAAACTATGTGAAAACAAGACCCGTAAAAGCAAACATTTTCCAGAAGCTCTGTGAAGAATTGGGTGTTGAACCTGAACACACCTCTTTAATTTATTACTGCAACTCTCGTTGGTTATCCAGAGGCAATGTACTCGCACGTGTTTACGAATTACGAAATGAGTTTTATACTTACCTACATACAGAATCACACAGTGATGAGCAAAACTTTATTAAAACAGAGTTTTTTTTTAAATTTGTCATATCTCTGCGACATATTTCAAAAATTAATGATCTCAATAAGTCCTTGCAGGGAAATAATACTCGCATATTACAACTGGCAGATAAAATCACTGGGTTTCAGAAGAAGTTGCTCTTATGGAAAAGAAAATTAGAAGACGATCAAGTAAGTTCTGACTGTTTCCCTGCTTTACAAGGCATTCTACAAGAAAAATCGACAGAAATCCTCCATCCTTCTTTAAAAATAATATTTACACAGCACTTGTCATCTTTGAGCGAACATTTTGAAAAATATTTTCCCGAAAATCTGGAGCAATATGACTGGGTTAGAAATCCTTTTCAGTCGACCTCACCATCAACACTTTCGACAGAAGAAGAAGAAGAACAATTAATAGAATTGTCCTGTGACTCCAGCCTTAAGCTACAATATAACAAGGATAAGCTACTTGAATTTTGGAGCTCAGTTTATCAAGAATTTCATTCCATCAGTTTGCGACATCATACTTGTGGGAGACAGGTTTCTGTGCAGTTACAGTAATTAAGATCAAGTACAGATCAAAAATAAATTTAGAGACAGAGACGAGAGTGGCAATTTCGAAACTTTAGCCTCGTTTTGAGAAACTATGCTCAGAAAAGCAAGCACATCCTTCTCATTGATACCAAAGAACAAAGGGTGTAATTGCTTTATCTTTTTTGTTTGCTTTCATTTTTGTTTTTATGTTGTGTTCTTTATTTTCTATTAAAAAAATTAGATACTATATGGAGTTTTTCTGACAAATTGTTATTAGGCTAGAACTACAACTAGTAGGTAAATATATGGCAAGAAGGTCAGGGCGTCGCAAAAATATGGCAACTCCCCAAGGGCGTCACAGTTGAAATAAGTTTGGGAAGCCCTGCGCTAGATGATAATGTAAGTGGCGCCATCTTGTGGCATTATTGGCTACTTGCTTGAATTCGGTTCCATTACAAAAGTAGCTTTTTAACAAACTTCAAGTACAAAGATGGTTTTGCATAAGGCGCGGTGTCAGAGATTTATACGATGTCGGGTTCTTAAGTTTCAACCGTACAGACACAAGGCTACTAATAACTTCCGATATACATAATTAATCTTACCCATTTTTTTACAAAATATATAAATACACGTATATAGACTAAAAATTATGATATGAAATGTTTGTTGAAATACATACATGTAATTATTATTTCTGTTATCAAATATGTTTACATTTTGCACAAATAAATTTCTTTAAAAGAAAAATTAAAAAATGTAATGTGGAAGAGAACATATTGTTTCAGCAAAAAAAAATCTGGGTCTGGTATCTACCAACGTCCGTACCGTAGGTTTAGCTCGTCACAAACTCGTATTGACCCTCCCCTATCGTGCTATAAACTTCCTTGCGCTCCTGTGCCGTACACTCTATAATATAATATTTATATTTTTTAATTATTTAATTCAATACATAAATGTAATAGTATGAACTCTATGTGTATTATATTTACAGAGATGTTTCAGTAATTATAGTCCGTGTCCGCTGAGTTGACAGCACCTGCTAGTGAAGTTTTAACCAGAAGCGTGCTTATTTGACAACCCGAAAGATAGAGACTAGGCCCACCGGGTGGTTCACAAATTTGACGTAAGCACTTCACTTAAGGCTTTGCAACCGGTCCCGAAAAGAAGAAGATGGAGAGATACGAAATTACGAATGTTATAGGAAAGCGCTAACATTTACAGCGACAAAATCTATGCGAAAATTGCGAAAATGTTTAATAAAACACGACTCGTTTAAAATAGAGCAAAAATCTTGCGGGCATTGTCTGTAACAGGTATTTAAAGAAACACTGTGAATTTTTTCATACATATAACGTGTAAAATAACTGAAACAAACGTGTTAATAATAATTTTTGGAGCATATTTGCGATTTTTTTCTATCGAGGGAATTTCATATAAATTGCGTTTCGGCGCGGGCAAAGTCTAGATATTATCTTCAAGAATAACATATATTTTTTAGAACTTTAAAACTTACCGTGTTTAAGAAAAATATGTAATAAATCGGTACAAATCCGGGTTGCGGACCCTTAAGCCCCAGATATTCAGATACATACGTACAATACAAACCTATCTAAATCAATCAAATTGTGGAGAAATTTAAACCTGACAAAATTTGTACACTTTATACATTTTCGCCCTTTCTATTTTATATTGCGGCATCCATTTTCAGATTCGTAAGCATACTCTATTTGTAGGGGCGTGTAAATAGCCCCTGACACGAGGGAATGACTACCCTATGTAAATAAAGGAGAATTGAATTCCCTATGTGACACAAAACAGTTTACCCAGCAATTCCAAAATCCTAAGTGAAAACAAAACAATACTCACTCAGAGTATGCAGCTTTTGCACGATGTCCAACACAAAAAGACACTTCTTTTCATTAAAAATATCGATTTCTGCCAAGGCGGTATTGCATAATCTCAACAGATGTTTTGCACAGCAAGGAAGTTTCAACAATGAATATAAATCTGCCTATTAATAATACGTGCCAAATCTTAGGTACAACAATAATTCAATTATTGGGTGAATTATTTGATAATGACTGACTAGGAGTGACATCTGTTGGCTTTCACTAACACTCCCGTCGGAAGTAATTGCCTGCTTCACAGAGGTAAGAAAATGCATGAATATACTGAATTTCAATGTCACATAGGTAAATTCAATATAATACAAAAACCATAGGTGTGCGCCCTCATGGTCTCATAGCATAAATTATTAATTTAAAGAAATTAATGCCTAAATGGATTTAAATATATTTATGGCGCGTATCCACTATTCAAATATTGAAAACATAGCGGCATGGATACGCCAAACTCGGAAAAAATGTGACACTTAAAATATCTTAAGAAATGTGATATTGATAAAATTGGCAGTATGTATTTAAATAGGCCGTTGTTTTTCTTTATTTTACATTAGCTCCACAAAGAAGACCCTGCGGAAAAAAATCCCTCAGAGCCTGTGTCGTCTTTGGGGATGCTGTGTGGACGGCCTGTTTAGAGAAAGGAAGAGGGGGAAGTAATGGAAAGTAGTTGGGAGTAAATGTGTCCGTTAGTAATGGATGCATGAATCCATCTCTGCCAATGCGGTGCAAGGCGATGGGTTCAGAAAACCGGGTGGAGAGGTCGAGGTTAGGTTAGGGATGTCGAAAGTGAAAAATAATATCGATGTATCGATATTTATTAAAATATCAATATCGACGTCGATATATCGAGGAAAAATATCGGTGTATCGATATATCGATACACCGGTCAAATTTTCAAAAGATTTTGCGTTTTTAAAATAATTGTGAATTCAGCTCAATATTATCAATAGTAATTTTTATACACAATGTGCATTATTTTAATGCACAAAAATCTCATTTAAAATGAAGGTATTTTTATCAGTATTCATTTTTATTGGGTAATAATTACAAAAATATCAAAAACTGTCTTCTAACTATTGGCGTAAATTTGTCAAAAGGGACTTCGTGTTTGGAACAAGGTACAGTCAATAATCAAAGACAATAATTGGGAACCAACAGATAGGAGTGGCTTAGAAAAAAATGGCGAAAAATAGCATACTTTTCTATGTATGTACCTATATATATGAGTTTAGTGATCACAAATACTAATGCAAAGACAATAGATTTGAAAGCTAATAATAGTTAAAATTTCAACCGCCAGATGGCATGACCCAATTAGTTGTAGATTTTAGTGACTTAGTTACATTAATAAATAAAAATATCGTTTTTGATACAATTTTCGATATTTGATATTTTGTATCGATATATCGGATCAAAATATATCGGCTAAAAATATCGATATATTGAATTAAAAATATCGATACTTTTTCAACAAGCCTAGGTTAGGTCTCCCTCAACCAATCTCTCCCGATCTAGTCCCCCACGCAATCGTTGGTTAAACGCATTCGCCGCAAACAGACAAACCTCACCCCATAAACCCGGACACCTCTTCTAAGTCACCAAACGTAGCAAACCACTCGGGGTGTCATATGTCAGGGGTGTTGGTTATCCAATTAATAAACCCACCATTGAAGTTGCCAATCGTGTTCCACCCAGATTGAGTAGAAATCCGTATTTCAATTCTCAGTCGCAACTTAATATTTATTTTTTTTGTTTAATATTTAAGATTTTATAATAATTGATATTCCATTTGTTTTGCTAACACCCTGTTTCCGTGTGCGTGCAACAATCCATTCCAGCAAAGATTAGAACGTGTGATATTATCGATTAATTATGGATCCGATTATTTTACTTATTAGTGTTTAAGCAAGTGCAAATTACCTCTACGTATTATTACATCCTAAGATCTTCATACGAGTTTCGTTTACCGTTATGTTTAAGGCTCTGCAACCGGGTCCGAAAAGAAGAAGATGGAGAGATACGAAATTACGAATATCAGAGGATAGCGCTAACATTTACAGCGACAAAATCGATGCGAAAATTGCGAAAATGTTTAATTAAACACGACTCGTTCAAAATAGAGCAAAAATCTCGCGGGCATTATCTTAAACAGCTTTTAAAGAAACACTGTGAATTTTTTCATACATATAACTTGTAAAATAACTGAAACAAATGTGTTAATAATAATTTTTGGAGAATACTTTGCGATTTTTTTCTATCGAGGGAATTTTATATAATTTGCGTTTCGGCGCGGGCAAAGTCTAGATATTAACTTCAAGAATAAGATATATTTTTTAAGAGCTTTAAAACTTACCGTGTTTAAGGGAAATATGTAATAAATCGGTACAAATCCGGGTTGCAGCCCTTAAGTTAGGGGATTTTTTGCTCGAGCTCCACACAGGAGACCCTGAGGAAAATAATTTCCCTCGGGACCTGTGTCATCTTTGGGGATGCTGTGTGGAGGGTTTTTTGGGGACAGGAAGGAGAGAAGAGTTCTGGAAAGGAAAAGGATTTAAGGGGTGGATATGAATGAATCTGGGGTTCAGTGCGTCTCGGTCGTCCAGGACCTAGACAAACCTCATCCATGAACACGGGCACCCCTGCTAAATCACCAAACGTAGCGAACCACTTGTGGTGACCTTTGGCAGAGGTGTTGGTTATCCAATAAAGGTTCCCGGGCGGCGGTACCCATTCCCGCCTCCCAAATTGAATTTGGGTATGCTCAATTTGATTGATAAAATTCAGTCAACTCAGTCACCGATTGGCGGCCATCAGATTTGAACGAAAACCAATGTTGTGCTATATTTTTCTAATTCTGCGCATACATTATTTGCGAACATGAAAGAGATCCGAACCAAGAATTAGGGAAAAGGAACAAGCAACCGCAAGCGGCGTTTCGCGCTATTTGCAGTGAGGCGTCCACTAATATCTACAGGAATTCCAAAAACTGAAAAAATCGAACTAATATCTATGATAACCAAAGTGTTGGCGAATATCTACAGCGCAAACTGCTGACTAATATCTATGATAACCAAAGTGTTGACGAATATCTACAGCACTGGCAGAGGTTGAATTTGCAATTATGTATAGCATATTGGAATAACGTAATATTGCGTATGCAGTTTAAAAAACTTAATTTATGTAAGTATATATGTAAAAATCCCTAATATCGGACTATTGGACACATTTAGCTGATTAGTCCAACCTACGCTCTGTAGATATTAGTCAACACTGGGACCGTCATAGATATTCGTCCGACCTTAGCTCTGTAGATATTAGTCAACACTCTGAAGTTCGTAGATATTAGTTCAACATATGAGCTGTAGATATTCGTCCGACATACAGGCTGTAGATATTAGTATCTGGAGTCATTTGCAGTAGCTCGTACCTTTCCTATAATTCGTGGTTTGGCTCGCGGAAATACCTACCCCAAATTCCAACCCGTTTATACGCACCATTCATTACACGTGGCTGACATCGTACGATATCGCCATCCCATTAGATTTTTTCATTTGTACTGAGTTTTTACTCATGAATGGTAATGCAATGGTAAAGCAATGATAATTAAAGTCCTGTTTTTGAAATTTTAGAAGAATATATAAGCCGAATTTTCTATTGTAAGTGTATCTTATATTATCACCACGAAAATATGTAATTATATATAATAGGTAATTGGCAAAAAGACGATTGGAAACGGGCGATTAATTCCATAAGAAATAAAAAAATGTTAACCAAACGAAACCGTCACAAATAACCTAGCAACAAATCCTTTCCTTTCAAAGTTGTTCTTACATCGGTTCATAAATTTTAATTAAAAAATACATTACTTTGTAGTTTACTAATAGAAAAGATAAGAAAACAGTTACCCCTTATATTTTTGAAGTGAAAACTTATTTAGCACCGTCGTGATTTGAAACTCGAAGAAACAAAAAGCGTCACTAAAAATAGACAAACACATACGTCTATAGGATTTAGCCTGCGAGAGATGGAGATAGAATAATCGGTCTCCTCTTTGAGCGGTGCTTCGTAGCCTCCCCACTCTCCCGGCTCTTGCTCACATGGTTTTTTTTTAATAAAGTAATTAACAATTTTATTTCAATTCTGCTCTAGCAAAATTCTAGAGTGGAAGATACTCCCAGTATCGCCCTGGTGTAAAGACCACCATTCAGAATTGAAACGTTGCTTGAAATGGCGTTAGCCGTGTTTGGTGACCAGATCTGAATAGCCAGGTACTTCCCCACCTCCCTCTTCCCCATCTCCTTCCCTTCCCTACTATCTTCAGCCTTACAACATACCCCATTTGGGGATGCCATAGTCCCACTGGCTCCAGACGGGAGCAGTTGGGGCTCTTGTGCGGTATTCATGTAAAAAAAAAACGATCAAAAAGGTTCAATTTATTCACAGCATATTATCTAATATATCAAATTCTCGTGTCACGGTGTTTGTTACCGTACTCCTCCGAAACGGCTGGACCAATTTTGATGAAATTTTCTGTGCTTATCTGGTAGGTCTGAGAATCGACCAACATCTATTTTTCATACCCCTAAACGTAAAGGGTGTTCCACTCCGAAGAAAATTATTTTCCCTGTACAATTTGTATGGAACGAATTCTCCTATTTTGAAAGAACTGGAGCAATATTGTAAGGGGTATAATATTTAACTGTGAACCGGGGGAGGGGGAAAAGGAACTCAGGAAGGGGGGTTAGCGGGACGGGGGAAGGGTAGAAGTGGAGTGGGGAGAGGGAGAGGGAACGCGAGAGGGGAAAGGATACGCAGCGAGAAACAATTTAGATCAAGGTATGGTATACGCAGGGAGAAACAATTTAGATCAATTCAGCTAATAAGTTGACAACAGTTTTTGATTCTGAGGCGGTACGAAGTTCGCCGGATCAGCTAGTATATATATATATACGAGTATGACGTAAACCAATTATTGTTCGAACGTAGTTTTTTCACTGATAACAGCTTAAGATCTAACTCTGCATCACGAAACGTATGTACCCACTTCGCATTTTTCTTATGTTTTTCTTTATTCTATGATTAGGTTCCATCCAGGCGTCGTGGGTTCAATTCCTCGGTCAGTCTCCATTAATGCATAAGCAACAACTTCCGCTTTTAATGATTGCAGCAGAAGAATTTCAAACAATATCCGGTTATTCGTCATCCGAGTTGTCTTTATTTTCTGCTCCTCAATCCACACACTAATCTAATGCCTTTATGTAAATCCATTGGTTTCCAGGAGACGGGTGATCCGTCAGCCTACTTGAGAGCCGTGCAACTCCCAGTCTTCCCTCATGATGAGTGCACGCGGATTTATAATTCCACGCTGACGGTGACCAGGCAGATGCTGTGCGCAGGTTACAGACAGGGAGGAAGAGATGCTTGTGTGGTAAGTGAAATTTACGAACCAGAAAATCTATGTTGATATTTGTAAAAATGATTACATATATATACATTCATACAAACGCATAAACACATTTTTGAAATTTGAAAAAGTTGTAATCGATATATACAAGGTGGCGCAAAATTAATCACCCTATCGGAAGATGTTATAATTTTTTCAAATGACGTCGTACGTCAACCATCTTTGACATTTGTGAACTAGACAGCTGCAGAAAACAAACAGACAAGCAATGGAGCGCTATACTCCGCAAGAGCGTGGAATAATTGTGTCGATTTAAGCTTTAACTTCTTACTTCCGGAATTGGATGAGCGGGGCATGGTGAACATGTGGTTTCAACAAGACGGTGCAACCACGCACACAGCACGATCCACAATAGATATTGTGAAGGAAGCACTTCCTGGTCGCGTAATCTCTCGCTTTGGCGATTTGGTATGGCCAGCAAGATCGCTCGATTTAACCATCCCATCGCGGGTTTATACCAACAAGCCTCAGATAATCGCAGCACTTTAGGAGAATATTCCACAGGAATTCGAACAGTTTTCACTGGAAATCTTGCGGGAAAGTCATGGAAAATGCGATAAAACGGGCTCAAATGTGTATCAACACTAGCAGCAGCCACTTGACGGATATCATCTTTTTCACTTAACAGAAAAAATTTTAAAAGTCCAAATAAAGATTTCTATTACTCAAAATCATTTTTTTTATTTTAAATAGAAAAAATTTATTCAAAAACAAAATTGGATTATTAATTTTGCGCCACCCCGTACTACAAAAGAAAGTGTACTACATTGTGCGTGCCGATAAAACTCAGAAACGAGTCCCGGTACGATCAAGGCAGTTAAATGGTGATGTAGCCCTCTATCCCCCATCCATGAAGAAGGTTCCCGTTTTTTTACCTGAAGGGCGTGCTTTTGAAGATATAAGGGCTGAATCGCCCTCTAGAAATATCTAGAACAGCCCAGAACATTTTATTGTATTCGAGAGTATTCCACAATATTCCAGTCGTCCTGGAACATTCTAGTATGATATGAAATGTTCGGGAATAGTCTGAATAGTTCGGGAACATCCCGGAACATCCCAGATCATTGTGAATCATTCCTGAACACTCTCAAATGTTGTGGAATGTTCTGGAACATTGTGGACCATTCGAAGCCTTTTTTGTATGGGTGGGGCTACGCATTGGTAGGGGTATATAAAGCAAGGTCTGTCGTGGGTTAGAACATCAGTTCAATCTCATATCATCGCACCCTTCCTTCGTCAGGTGAATATTAGAACTAACTTATGGAATTTTGACAGACACATACATAAATTTTAAGTGTTTGAGTTGGAGGTGAACAAAGGGAAAGGAGATAACTTCTTTTTTTTCATCAGATACTTTGCATTTGCATTTATTAAGGGCTAGAGTACAAACATTTATTTGGAAAAATTCTCATCAAACACAATTACAACCCATTGATTATAGTTTACTTGGATATGAAAATCTGAACGGTAACTTACGTCCACGACAAATGACTAAGCTGTCTTTACCAGAGTCATTAATTCAACCTTGTAAATTTACTGCAAATTATCGTACAATGTCTTGCAGTTACAAAAAATCAGAATTATTTTGTATTTCTCTTTGTAAATGTATCAATAACGAATGTCTAAATAAAAATTGTCCTCCTTGTCGAATGTCTAAATAAAAATCCTTGTCATTTGGGAGGCAGGTATGAGTACCGCCGCCCCGGAAACCATTTATTGGATAACCAATACCTCTTCCCTAGGTCACTCCAAGTGGTTCACTACGTTTGATGCCCGGGTTCATGGGGTGAGATTTGTCCAGGTCTGATGGTCTTTTCCGATGCGTCTGCCCACCTGCCATTTGGTGGGCAGGATCGAGAGAGACTGGTTGACGGAGGTCTTACATACATCCGTCACTCCTGGACACGCTGAACCCCAGATTCCTACTCACGACTCATACCTGTTTCCTTTCCAGAACTTCCTCTCCTTCCTTTCCTTAAAAAAACCTTCCAGACAGCTTCCCCCAAGATGACAAAGGCTCTCACCCTTTACAAATAAGAGTAGAGGGGGTAAAAAAAAATGGACCAAAAAATTGACCGGCAAGATCCACATTATTAATCTTTGACCTTTTTTTAACTCAAATCCATTGGTGGAATTCGGTCCTCACAAAGATATTCAAATTTCAATATCTTTGGGTCCTCATATTTTGCATACTCAACTACCTCTAGCGCCTGCACTATTAGTCTTATTCTAGACATATTTCAAATAAACCGCTCCGTTCTTTCCGGAAATAGGCCACTTGCATCACATTTTTTAAATTTTTTTTTCTGGTTTAGGCAAATATTCTAAGACATTCTGTATTTTATTTTTATTTTTTAATCGTATTTTTGAAACCCTGGGGATTTTTTGAAAATTTCAAACCGAAAAATCAGACCATTTTTTATAAACCGGAAAGACGGGACATAATTTTATAGGTGTGAAAAAACGATAATTACATAGCCGAAAATCATTTAAAAAAAAATAATGTTTTCCATACGAATGGCACAGGAGAATAACGAGGCATACCAAAAATATTACATCTCATAAATATTTTTTTCCTTGATCCATCTTATTGATCATAAATCATTATAATGTACAGCGTCTATATTACTAAATTCAATGTAATATACTTGTGCTTGTAAATTATAATAATAATAAGAATATTATAAAATTTTATTTTGTTAAAATCAGCACCATAATCATTATATCTCTAAAACACGTACCAACATCTTCTTCACGTTCTGAAGAGAACCCCGTACATCTAAAATGTACGGGGTTCTCTTCAGAACATCTGTCAAAAAGTGAAATCAAATGATAAGTTCGCAGAGAACAAACAATAAATCTAGTGAACGAATTCAAAAATTCGCCTGAAATCAAAGTGATGCCATATTAAAAAATAAATCAGTGTGGAATTTTATAAAATTAATAGGAACATTTTCGGCGACGGGACATTTTCATGTAGTGACGTCACGAGCCCAAATAATGGATTTATTTATTTAAAAATAAAAAAACTGTACATTTAAAATTTTTACTAACATTTTCGTAATCTTAGTAAAAAACTCTATCCACACGATTTTTTCCAAGTCGTTATGAAGTCCATGCAAGTGGCCTATTATGCCTTTGTTGACCTCCCACTCAAATACTTAAAAAAATTGTCTGTCAATATTCTAGATCGTACGATAGTTCTACTATTCTCTCGACGAAAGAAGGGTGCCTCTGAAACCGCTAGAGTGTGAATAAAATAAAATTAAAATGGTCGATAACAAATGTATATATTTTTATTGTATGGAAACGTACCCATACTACGTGACACGTTTAGGAGGGGGTCTTCAAAATGTCACGCTTGGTACAAATGAGCGGCGGCGTTGATTTTTATGAAAATAGTAAAACTCTCCGAATCCTTCACAAATTATTCAAATTGGTTTATAAATTTATACAGATTTTGTGACCAGAATTTTTAGTACAGCGCCAGCAGACTATTTTCAGATCGCAACTACTTTAAATTTTGGGATATTCATCAATGTATTTTATTTAGATGAGACAAGAAGTTAAAAAACAGGTGTTAATTTTATCCGTCCAATTAGTCCGATTTGGACTCTAACGATGCCAGAGCTCTAATGCAGACGGACCGGAAAAAATAAATCAATTAGGTATTAGTACGCAATGAGGCCTCTAGTTGTATGGTTCCACGACTTTTCATTGTGCGACAAAATATTCCCGACAAAATGGCCTACGGACAAAACATCCCCCAACGAAATATCTACTCAAACCTAACCTAACCTAATATAACATAACCTAACCTAACAAAAAAATGGGACAAAAACAATACAGCCATCCTGTAAACACAATAAATTATTGTTCAAAAATAGTCAAATGGGACAAAAATAATACAGAAATCCTGTAAAGTTAGGTTAGGTTAGGTTTTAGTAGATATTCTGTTGGAGGATGTTTTGCCTGTAGGATATTTTGTCGGGGATATTTGGTCGCGGGATGAAAACACGCTTTAACAGTTGTATAACTCTAAGGGGATTTCCATCAGCATTTAATTTTAATTATTACAATAAAAACAAGGCTTCAAGAAAATTCTGGCAGTAAGGTTAGGTTATTAAGCTTTTTAAAACCCATTAACTTCATAATATAATTTATTTTCACAACTTAAATAAAAAGTTCTCCTAGTTAGCATTATCCGCAACTAGCCGTACATTTTTAATTCATAATAATAACATTTTAAGAAAGTGAAAAGATTGCCTCTGTATAATATAATAGAATTATGTATAACTTATTACAGTTATAAAACTTATCCCGGGGAAGGGAAAGTTTTCTGTAGAAAAACGCCAGATTAAAAGTTTAAATTAGTTCATTAGAATCATTAGCAATATTATTAAGAGGGCATTACCAGAGAAAGCTGGAAATACGTCATTTTCAAAAAAGTTTTTAGACGTATTGACTCTTTTCCACAAAAAATTATAAATGGATTTCGAAAGATTGTTCTTTTATCTAGTGAAGTTATGTAATAAATTTTTAGAATTTTTTTTTAATTTTTAGTATAATAAGGTTATTCCATAGGTCGTTGGCAGATTTGTTAAATTTTCAAAAAAGTTTTTGTATTATACCACACCCATTTCAAATAATGTTATCATGCAGTAAAATAAATCAATACATTATCTAGCAGAGTTATGTATTAGAATTTTAATTTTAGTTTCAATAAAATCATTAAAAAATATGTACGTACACGTTTTTCTTGACGAAAATTGGTCCATTTGTGTATTTATTTGCGCACTTACAAACTAATATATTTCAGATTTTTTTAACATTCTTATTAAATTTAGACATTATTGAAAAATGATAAATACTTATAATAAAAAAATAACTACAAAAAGTACATTATTTTAATAGTTTTATCATCACGCCTTTCAGCATTTTTGGATGAAGGTATAAATTAAAGCTAATTTGGATTGAAATAAATTCGATATTGAGTTATAATTTTAAAAAGCTGGTACGGAGAATAATTAATCTTTCTCATTGTAACCGCCCTGCACGATCGGAAGAACAACTTTCGACGAAATGTGGATTTTCGTCCGCTGGCTGGTTAAACGCTCTTAATATAAATAATATATCCAAAGCACAAACACATTTTTTTTACCAGTCGAGCGACAGACCAAATAAAAACTTTTTTCTGGGATTGCTTGCGATTTTTTTGGGTTCATTTTAAATATTTTCCGCCCACATTAAAAAAAAATCGTACCTCCGAATTTTAATATGGGAACATACAAACTGATTATAATTCTATGTAGCCAGTAAATTCATCTATCTTTTGTCGATTATCACATATTCGTAGAATTTATAAAAAAAATATTATAAAATCGTAAACTTCTACTTAATTATTACAAATAAGGGAAAATTTGCCAAAATTGGCAGCAAAGCAATCCGAGGTATTTTAAATAATGCCATATTGTGGCTTAACTGGGGAACTTTTTTATTACAGCAAAGCCTTAATAATGAAAATTTTAATTCAATCATATAATTCAAAGGTATTACTGATAGGAATATCCCGGATTATTTCCAACATAACAATGAAAATGTGACGTGTTTTCAGCCAAGCATGTTTCATTCGTTTTTACACTTCACTCAAAAATGAATGAAAGGGTCCATGTTATTGTACTTTGAAATATGATAACCGTTCTCAAAGGTTTTTACTGAAATACTCTGATATGATTAACCTTGTGCCTTTTGTCTGAATTTCACAAAATGACCCGTGTCTAGTCTACGCATCTCTGTCTTCATTGTTACAGCATCGCGTACAATTTTCAATTTTCAAATGAAGAGTTTGTTATAATATGCAATGTAATAAAATTAAATCTGCATATTCGTTTCATTTTGATCATATAAGACATATTTGCAAAAAATAAAGGCAATATACATTTATAGATTTTTTATTTTATTAATTATTTTTTTTTATTAATTAACGCCCCTTTTCCGGGCTTTTACATGCGAATAGTATGAAATATGCAGTATTTATTATACGTAACTGAACTGCCTCAGTAACAATATTATATATTATAATTTCTGCAGTGAAGTAAATCTGACTTCTAGTACGTGATCGTTGTTAATCCGGAAGCTTATCAATTCAAGCAATACCGGACTATCAACTAAATCATTTAGGATTTTATAAAATAGCAAGTCAGTGAAAATTCTTCTGTCTGACAATTTTGGCATTTTCATATCATTTATAATAATGTTGAAGTTTAACACAATTGCTGGAATACCCATTTTTAAATTTAGAAAACGTAAGATTTTTATTTCGTACTAGCTTTTTCCCGCGGCTTCGCTCGCATGGTATTAGGGGTTTCCCACTCCGCCTCCTCCACCTTCCCTCTCCCCACTCCACCACCCTCATCAACCCCCCTCCCCCTCCACCCACCCCTCCCCCCATTCCACGCCCCCCTTCAACCACCCTCCCCCTCCCCCCTCCTCTCACCCCTCCCCAAACTCCACCACCCTCCACCTTTCCTCTCCCCACTCCACTCATCCATCAACCCCCCTCTCCCTCCATCTCCTTCTCCACCGATCCCTCCCCCACCCCATACCCCTCCCACTCCACCTACCCCACCTTCCTCTACCCCTCCCCCTTCCACTTCCTTCCCTCCCACCTCTCCCACCACACTCCGCCTCCTCCACCTTCCCTCTCTCCACTCCCATCAACCCACTCCCCCTATACCTCCACCTACCCCTCCCCTCACCCCTACCCCTTACTTCCCTCCGACTTCCCCTCTCCCCACTCCCCCCTCTCACCTCTCGCATTTCACACATTCATTCCCGATACATTCAGTTTTCAATCTGCTCGCGTGCAACCTATTATAATTTTTTATACAAATTTCATAATGCCAGAACTCAACGGTAGTTTTATACAAAATAAATAAAATCATTCACTGTATCAAGCCAGTAATTTCACCTAACCAACATGGTTTCACTTCTGGAAAATCTACTTTGTCCAATCTTTTAATTTACCAAAACTTTATATCCGAATCCATGTCTAAGAAGTTGCAAGTTGATTCAGTCTATACTGATTTCAGCAAAGCATTCGACAGTGTTAACCATGACTTGCTGTTAAAAAAGCTACATAAATTAGGAATAACTGGGTATTTATACATGTGGTTTAACAGTTATTTAAGTAACAGGCAATTGGCCGTTAAAATTGATGGTTTTACTTCATATAAATTTATTGCTACCAGCGGTGTTCCCCAAGGATCACATTTGGGACCAATTTTATTTTTGATATTTGTGAATGATGTTCTTTCTATTTTTAACGATGTCCAAGTTTTAATGTTTGCGGACGATATGAAAATATTCAAAGCCATAAGAAATATCAATGACTGCCAAACATTGTCAAATAACTTGTTTAAACTTTTTGTTTGGTGCCAAGAGAACTATCTACAACTAAATATAAGTAAATGTCTAATTATGAGATTTCATAGAATAAAAAATCCAATAATTTACGAATACTCCATCAATGATGTAATGCTAACAGCTGTAACCGAGGTGAATGATTTGGGTGTAAACTTTGATCAAAAACTGAATTTTATTAACCATATTGAAATTACATCAAATAAAGCTTTGAAAATGTTGGGATTTGTAATAAGAATTTGCAGTCAATTTAAAAATATTCAAACCTTTAAAAAATTGTACATGTCTTTGGTTAGGAGTCAAATTGGGTACAACTCTACAGTATGGGCACCTAGTTACGCTAGTCATTCGCTCACGATAGAAAGAATCCAAAATAAATTCTTAAGATTTATTAATTTTAGAATGGGTATTACAAGGGATTGTGTCAACTATGATTATCTACTATGCCAACTCAATTTATTAAAATTATCTGAACGTAGGATAGTTAATGACCTAACATGTTTATATAAAATCATAAATTCAATAATTGATAGCCATGAACTATTATACTTGATTTCTTTTCATATACCTCGTAAACCAACATCGAGGCAATATCTACCGTTCTATTGTGATAACTCCAACACAGAATCACAGTTGTATACCCCCGCTCGCCGCATACAAAATTTGGGTAATGACTATAAAGATGTTGTTGACATATTCAACACACCATTCACCAAATATAAACAAGTCATTACCCAATTTATATTGAAAAGAAGAACATCAAATTTAATTTAATTAACCGAACAAACTACGTAGCTCAGCATCGACCTACGAGACCTTACCAATGTATTGTAATTTTCATAGTATTACATTTTTCCATCTTGCATGGCGGAGTATTTAGTTTTGATGTTATTTCGTTTTTTACTTTGTTTTTGCTTTAGATGTTGTTTTTGATTTTGTCTAATATTTTGCTTTTGATTTTGTTTTTGATTTTGCTTTGATTCTGTTGTGCTTAACTTAGATGTTCTTTGTAATAAATAAAAAAAAAAATAACGTGTAAAAGCCCAGCCGGGCGGGAAATTCATAATAAATAAATATTTTACTGTAGATTCTCAACTAGGTACTTACTTCAGATATCTTTACTAACAGACTGAAGAGAGATAGCTTTTAAATGTATTATTTTATTAAAAATGATTTTTTTTTTTTAAACCAAAACTATTATTAAATATTTAACTTACAGCCCTGAAACAGTTAGCTAATTAGCAATACCTGCTTAATAATTTCAAACAAAGATAACTTTGAAGGTAACAATAAACTCAATGCAAATTTACTCTATTTAGTGCTTATAAATACTGTTGACAACTTTTTGACAAGTCCCCTTTGTTTAGGTACATCTTTTTTATTCTAAATAATCCTATCAAAATTTTATGTTCTCTGTTATTATAACATTGATATTATTTTTTTTTGTATAGTAACAGTAGTTTAGTAACACATAATAGTATCCTTCACCTAAATACTTGCTACTTTGTTAAATGTTCATTTCTACTTTGTTATTATTGATAATCTCCTGTGTACCACTGTATACTTATAATACCATGTACTCACTTCAACGTAAAAGCCATGCTATGGCGTTTAAATAAATAAATAAATAAATAAAATAACGAACAACAAAAAAAAGAATAGTCCAATTTGGTGCAGTCGTTCGGATTTATGCGCATACATACATTTCGGCGATTCATTTTTAGAGATAGTTATTAAGTACGACGCCAACAAAGCAATCTTTTTAGGGTGAATTGCCAAATTAAAAAAAAAAAACATCGTTTCCAAGGTGACAATTGGTTTGTTTTTTTCTAACGTTTGCAATAAATCGATTTTGTTACCGACAGAAAATGTATGAAAAATACAATTATTTTTCATAACGCTATAGCCTATAAATTATTCTGATGTATGAGCTATATTATTGTAAAGTTTCATTAAAATCCATTCAGTAGTTTTCGCGTGAAAGAGTAACAAACATACATCCATACAAACTTTCCCCTTTATAATATTAGTAGGATAGGATTCTTTCAACAGTTTGTACGTGTATATTATAATGTGGGTTCCAGACGGGAGAATTGTACTCAAGTTGACTTCTAACATAGGCAAAATATAACAGTTTAATAAACTTTATATTGTAAAAATTTCTAGTTAGCCTAGTTATGAATCCCAACATTTTTTAGCCCTTATTAGAGATTTCTGTTATGTGGATAACAAATGAAAGATTTGATTGAAAAGTGATGCCTGAGTCTTTAATTCGTCTTTGATTCTTTAATTTAAGGTCGATCAACAAGATTTACGAACTTTGAGACGGAGGTGCTAGGTTTTCTAACGGTAGGCCAAAAGAAAAAAAAAGTTCGTTCAAAATGCTTATGGATTGTATTTTGATTTTAGCTGGATTCCGGAGGGCCTCTTGTGAATGGAGGAATCCTACAGGGGTTGGTCTCGTGGGGCTACGGATGCGCCCGGGGGCTCCACCCTGGAGTTTTTACAGACATGACGGCTCCCAACATACGAGAGTGGTTACGGCAGAATGTTCACGAGTGAAAACGAAAACGACACGAGCATCAGTAGTAAAATAAAATGAAAAGCACTGACATTTTTCATTTTGCAACTCTTTCTCATGTTAACACTTTTTTGTAAGATCACTCAAATTTTTGCGTAGTATTCTCCAAAAATCCAATGACTTTTATTTTTTTAACAAAGTTTTGCAAAGTCGATCTTTTCACATCTGTTAATTTTCTTTTATAAACAGCTAACACAGAAAAAATTCCTTCTCGGAAAAGCACCCTTTCTACCTAATTACAAATTTATTCCGATGTAAATTGTGTTTTATTAAAAATTTTACCTTTTTTCCTCATTTGCGTGAACGTTAATCAAGGAAAACAGTTTTAATCCTCATTAACAAAATGCTGCAGATATTTAATTAAAATTATAATGTTGGTAGCTACATGATTATCTAAAATTTAAGCCCTAATAGGTAAGTATTTTATCTCTGTCGGTTTTCTGGTAAGTAAATAGGTACTTAGTTAACTTTTCATCATATTATTAATAAACAAAAACGTAATACTATCAAAAAATCGTTTTTAATATATTTAAAAAAAAAACAAGAAAACTTGAAGACAAATTTACCTACAATATCAAGACGTGATGCCTAACGCAAAACAACCTGCAAAAAAAGAATTTTTTGAACCAACTAAAGTTTTGATCGGCGCGACGTTAGGATTACTGTACGATCTCTCGCTAGGATTGTTATACTAATGCAAGCGAGAGAATCATTGTTTTGGTTTTTTTTTATTTAATTTTATTTATTTTTTAATTTACCAAAAGATGCATAAATTTCAATACATTTTATACATTAATTAAATTACGCAATATATGTATTTGATTTACCCCCATAAATAAGGAGGTCTTGTGCGTATGAAGGGGGTGTTATTATATTGGTTTAATTTTTTTTTATTAAGTTCAAATTTTCGGTATAAGTTTTAAGCTGCGTTTTAATATTACTATTCATGTTTCTGATTTTTTCTGGTAATGAATTGAAAAATTTAACTCCGAAATATTTATGATTTAACTTTCCTATTGTATTTTTTACTTTTTATTTTTAAAAAGATACTTTATTTTTAATATTATCTTTATAAATTTGTAATGTTTCATGATAAAAGTATAATGCACTTAATTTTCTGACCTTGAATTGTTTGAATAAAAGTTTTGAAGAATATGAGTAGGGTTTTTTTTAAATTGTTTTTATTATTAGTTTTTGTGATATGTAAATTGTTTGTGTTTGATTTCTATATGTACCGCCTATAATCCTATAATGCCATATTGTATAATTGATTGACAGAAAACGAAGTACGTGGTTCTAGGTAATTTTTCGTTTAAAATATCTCTTAAACATCTAAATATATATGTTAGTTTCCTCTGTTGTTCAGAATACTTATGTGTGGGGACCTTTTCAAACGCTGGTCTATTGTTATGCCCAGGTACTTAATTTCGGTCTTGTTTTCCATGTTTGTACTTAATATATTACATTTGTTGTTTTCTGGATTTGTCACAGAGTGGATTATTATGTTAATTTCTTTAGGTGTTTCTTGTTTTTTTAATGAAAAATGGTAAATAATATTTTTTTTTAGAATTTAAAGTCAACAGGTATCTTTTGTCTTTTTCATTTTCAAAGAATACGTATGAGAAAAAAGAAAAAGGAAGTCAACGATGTCCGTACGAGCTCTCACTGGGGCTATTTTACGTAAAACTCTTAAACATGAAACATTCGTAATGTACGTCACAAATACTGCGTTGAAGTGGCCGTATAGAAAGAGATACAGATGTCAGGAAATCGGAAATCATGACCAAGTAAGTACCCAGTTTAAACAAACTAGAGCAAGATCTAGGAACAGGTGGGCTAACTGCATTGAGGAAGATAGGAATAGGATGAGAAGGCCTGAGAAGAACGGAGGAGAACATAATTTATGAAGGACGCCTAACCCCACCCTCTATTGTAGCGCTACGCTGACGATGATTTAATGTAAAAAACGATTTACTTTTATGCTTCATATATCATTTTCATGCGTTAACAGCATTTTCGCACGCTCAAGGTTTTGTCAAACACTGAAATGGCTTAAATATTGTAAATTTAAATGAAGCGCAGATTTCTTATAATAATAACGAGGCTAATAATAAGTGGTGGACATAATAAAAACAACTGAACGGGAGATTCCTACTCTTCCTAAACGATAAAAATTTTAAAAACCATTTAAAAAAATACATTTCTACAAAAAATACATAAGTATTACATAACAATTATTTATCTATCTATCTATCTATAATATATATTCTATATAAATCTATATAAATAAAAATGTATCGCCGAAACGTATGTACGTGCATAATTTCCGAACTACTGCACCAAATTGGATAATTCTTTTTTTTGTGAGTTCGTTATTGTCAGGACCAGGTTTGTATAAAACTACTGCTGAGCTCTGGCATTATGAAATTTGTATGAAAAATTGCAATAGGTGGCACGCGAGCTGTTTGAAAACTGAATATACCGGGACTGAAAGTATGGAATGCGAGAGAGGGGAGGGGGGTTCGCGGGACGGGGGAAGGGGGGAGTGGAGTGGGAAGGTGGAGGAGGTGGAGTAGAAACGCAAAAGGGAACGCGGGAGAGGAAGGGGAGGCGGAAGGGGGTTCGGGACGAATGGGAAAGGGCAAGCAGCGAAATACAATTTCTTTATTAAATGGCATGGCAACGCATGCCGGGAACCAGCTGGTAAGTAATAATTATTAGCCTGAAACACTTATCTAAATTGAAAAAATCTCCCGAGAAAAGATACATGCCGCCGATGGGACTCGAACCTGCGTCCTTCTGATTTCCGGTCAACTGCTCTTATCCACTGAGCTTCGTCGACTTATATCCTGCCCGCCAATTAATTAAATATATACTAGTGTTTCATTCAACAATTATCGCTTATTACATTTTTCCACCAACCTGCAAACAACCAACTTTATTTTTAAATGAGAAAGGCATTAAAAGTGCTAAATCTCCCACTAGGTGGCGTCGAGACAAATTACGTCTACATTTTTTTGGTGAAATACTTTAACTCGTCAAAAATTAATTATTATTTTTAATTGATCAACTAATGTTTAAGACAAGATTGTTATGCATAAAAATACGCTTGTTCTGGAAACATAACAAATGCATACTACTTGTTCTGGAAACAGTAGAAGACCTCCCGTCCAAAAAGTATTTTTCTATTTTATCTTATTGAATAAATCAAAACCAAAATTTCCTCTGAAATCGTTAAGTTCGTAAATTGGTGCTTAAAAACTTACCTACTTATTAATAAGCCATATATTTTGTGTAACTTTTTTTTAATGATTTATACAATTTGTCCAGAGAAGTGATATTCTGAGAATTATGTTTCAAAACTTTCTTCGGGCCGGTAGGTACCATATTATTGAAATAAAAAATGCGATTAAGAAAGTTCAAATAAACATGACGATTTCACGTTTGAAAAAAAAATTTTACTGAACCATTAAAACGGCTGGTGCCGTATTGAAACGGAATATACAAATTTACGGAACGACGAATTGCCAAATGGTCAACTTAAAACAGGACAGCGGCACTCGGTCAATAACCAAGTTTATAAATTTATATATATATTTTTTTTTTTAATTATGATATATTTTTTACAATAATTAATTACATAATAAATGTATATGATGTACCCCCATAAATAAGCAGGGCTTGTGTGTATGGGGGGTGTTATAATATTGGTTCAATTTATTATTTTTTATTCAGTTCAAATTTTCAGTGTAATTTTTTAGCAGAGTTTTAAATTTTTTTATGTTTCTGTTCATGTTTCTGATTTTTTCAGGTAGTGAATTAAAAAATTTAACTCCGAGATATTTATGATTTAACTGTCCTATTGTTTTTTAACATTTTGGAATAGTGATGTTTGTCTAAGATTTCTGTTATTTTTGAAGGGTGCAACTTTATTTTGAATATTATCTTTATAAATTTGTAATGCAGCGTGATAAATGTATAACGCACTTAATTTTCTGACCTTAAATTGTTTGAATAACAGTTCGAATGAATATGTGTAGGGTTTTTTTTAAATTGTTTTTATTATTAGTTTTTGTGATATGTAAATTATTTGTGTTTGATTTGTATATGTACCGCCCCATCCTATAATGCCGTATTGTATAATTGATTGACAGAAAGCGAAGTATGTGGTTCTAAGTAATTTTTCGTTTAAAATATCTCTTAAGCATCTAAATATATATGTTAGTTTCCTTATTCTGTTGTTCAGAATATTTATGTGTCGGGAACAATTTAAACGCTGGTCTATTATTATGCCCAGGTACTTAATATCGGTCTTGCTTTCTATGTTTGTACATAATATATTGCATTTGTGGTTTTCTGTATTTTTCATAGAGTGGATTATTATGTTTAATTCTTTAGTTGTTTCTTGTTTTTAAATGGAAAATGGTAAATAATAGGTTTTTTTAGAATTTAAAGTCAACAGGTTTTCATCAAACCATAATTTTAGTGCATTGATATCTGTGGTTGCCATTTTATTTAATTCAGACCATGTGTTTGCTTTTAGTAGTGGGACTGTATCGTCAGCGTAGGAGACAATATATATGGTAACACAAACAGTAAGGTATTGAATTCGTACTAGTAGTAAAAACCCGCTCCGCAGGTTTTTGCTGCTCGGCCCTGCGGGCTTCGGCTTCGCCTAATTTAAGTGTTGGTGACCATTGTAACATTTATTTATTTATTTATTTACGGACAAATAGTCCAATTAACAATATAACAATAACACGAATAGAAAAAAAAGAGTGATCACAATGAAAGGAGATTACATATAGATGAAGAGCATTGACAAAATACATATAATATAAAAGTACACAGAGAAGATAACTACAACTAGCTTGAAGATAGATTTAAAAAGACTTTAAAAAACCACATTGCGTAACGACTGCCAAAAGTCATTTAGGCTTACACCAAAAAATTCAATGCTTTGATTTGCGTTGACAAGTCTCGACATTCTGGATAAAGGAGAATGATATCCATAATTAGTAGAATGTTGATTGAGGAACAGCAATTCATTATTTCGGAGTCTACGGGAAGGAATGTTGAACTGGATGAGTTGTAACAAAGCAGGTGTGTCAGTAATACTGTTGATAATTTTGAAAATGCATATTAGACCAGAGTCCTTTCTACGTTTTTCTAAAGAGGAAATGTTTAAAGTTTGTTCAATTTCATCATACGAGTATTCTCCTCTTTCAAGTCCTAACCTCCAAGCAATTCCTCGTAGGAAGCGATGTTGTACAGATTCGATGTAACAAATGTGGACAGCATAAAAAGGAGACCAAATGACACTAGCATATTCAAGGTGAGGGCGGACCAGCGAACAGTAAAGATTTTTAAGTGTATTTATTTGTTTAAAGTCAGAGGTAATTCTATGAATGAAGCCGAGTAGTTTAAGTGATTTGTTTATGATGTTATTAATGTGATCCCGGAAAGAAAGTTTACAATCCAGAGTGACCCCGAGGTCCTTGATAGATGTGACCGTAGAGAGACAAACATTATTTAGTTTATAATCAAACTGAATAGGTTTTTTGGTTCTATAAAAGGACAATATTTTGCATTTATCAACATTAAGTTCCATGCAGTTAATTTTGCACCAATCATTAAATGAATCAATATCAAGTTGAAAACGAAAACAATCAAGATGGGATTTAATTATCTTAAGAATCTTATTGTCATCGGCAAAAAGCCAAAAACGTGTGTGAGAAAAAAACTTTAATGATATTGTTAATAAAAAGGTTAAAAAGAAGCGGGGCCAAATGGGCTCCTTGCGGAACGCCGGAAGTTACATCAATATTAAAGGATTCAAAGTTATTTATTCTAACCCTTTGTTTTCTATTACTCAAGTAGTAAAAGTGAAAGAATGATAACAATGGGCCTCTAATGCCTATAGAATAAAGTTTGGCCATGAGAACCAGCCATTTGAACATAATTGAAGAAGCCATTTGAACATAATTATTGTTTCTTGGTACCATTTTTTTATATAGAGCATAAGAAACTCCCTCAGGATGGTGGGAAGGGAAATACAGTTTTCCCTCCGGTAAGGTTAGTTACGCTAGGTGAATAAAAAAAGATTATCTCACAGTAACAAATATTACTATATTTATGCCTTTTAAAATACAAGGGTGCCACTCAAGGGACCGGGATTCATAATCCCAAAAGAAACAAGAACCATACTGAGAATTTAGCTGGAAGAAAGTTAAATATAAAGTAAAGAGCATACCTGCGGACCATGTATCTATTTCTTTCTATTAATTCTAATTTGACGAGAACGCATATTAACTGGCGACCACGTAGCGTGTGGAGGAAATGAGGTCCATCACCATGCGGGATCTCCAGGTCAGCAACCGGGAGAGACCCCGAGGAAGGCCCCAGAAGATGGGAAGTTCTCACCAGGGAACAGGATCCAGTGTACCGGTTGAGCGTACCGATATCCTCTCGGTAGACCCCTAGTACCGCAACCTTCTTCCAGAGATGAGCGCCGGCGTACATCCGCCACAAATAAGTACCGCCACGACCGCAGCTCGTTACCGAGCTTTGCTTACGCCAATTTATCGAATGCCCTGGCCGCGATTCTGCAGATTATTGACAATCAATTTTGAACGCAGCGGTGTGTTAGCCATGAAAACATGGCGATCTCTCTGTCGCTCAGGACAATTCCAAATAACACCCGTTCCACACACGGAACTACTTCCGATTTTCGGTTAGAATTAATGACATAATTCTTATGAAAGGTATTAACCCGTAAAAGTGACATTAACACATAATGAACACACAAAACTTATATTTTTAGGCGACCATTCGAATTAACGTCGGGCTCCCGTACGGCGGAAATTCAAAAAGTAACACCGGAAATTTATCAATACAGTTGCCAATGGAAAAATCTAAAATACGGCGATTAAACAATTAAAGTAAGCGGCCAGGTGAAGGTTTATTAAGTCAGGAAAATAATAATTATTAAGTAATAATTATTTTCGTGACACCATTTTAAAATAGCCGGTTCCTCATATACACTGCGATCCAGTGACAGCTAGTTACCGGGACAAATTAATCACAACAGGCAATGACGTCATATATAATATATAGTTACGTGGTATTATTACAATAACAATCATATTATGATCAATCTCTCACATCCGGAGAGATTCCCGAAATTACAAATCCAATAGTACTTACGCCTGCCAGGCAATGCTCCTCGCGCTAGCTATTAACGTAAGTGCACCATCTTTTGGAATTGCTTTAATTCGGTTTTATTACAAAAGTTACATTTGTGCCAGTTACAATAAATATCACATTACCGTCAATCTCTCATATCCAGAGAGATTCCCGAAATTACAAATCCAACAGTAGTTACCCTACTCCTCGCGCTAGTTGTGCCATCTTTTGGCATTGCTTTAATTCGGTTATATTACAAAAGTAGATTTGTTCACAAACTTCACGTACGAAAACCGCTTTTGCGTAAAGCGCGACGTCAGAGTTATGTTCTTAGACGGATTCTTAAATTTCTACTGTTTGATGATGATGATACCTACAGCCGTGGCTTTCCAAGAGTTTCCAGTTTCACAATATTATTAGAGCTGCATTTTTTAGATGTTTTCATTTCTAGAAGTGCCATTTTTCTAAATAGGTATTTCCGTCGTGCCCATCACCACTAACTGAAATACGTACTTTAAAGATGACGCCAATTGAAGATAACACAGATGTCATTTTAATGTCTTTGGTACGTACACTTTCTAGTACTCTGAGCAGGTAATTAATGCCTGCAAATGACAATATTAAACCACCATCCTATGATATTGTCAGTTGTGCCAGAAATTCGAAATAGACACGTCTCCTAGGCACTCCGCGCCACCGCATTGTTCGGGATATTAACTGTTATGTTGTTTCTCTATTTCCATCAGAATTATATACCAAATATTTAGTAGGTATATAATTGATCATTTGATCGCCATATTAATTAAATACTGAAGCGAATATTAATTAAATTTCTCAACACACGTGCAAGTTATAAATAAACGGGAATGAAAAGTATTTCTCTTATTTCAGTGCTTTTGTCGTGTTCCTTGGTGGCAGTTTCTGGTTTAGGTAAAGTGAATTCCTGTTTTTATTGTTTTAAAACATAGCGGATTTATTTGGTGTAATAAATAATTTATAACAATGTTACTTTATAGGAGAGCGACACGGAAGAATTGTGGGAGGTGGTTTAGTTGAAATCAAAGATGCCCCTTTTATAGTGAGTGAAGTTTTTATTTATTAACAGTTTTTTATTTGAACGCCGCACAAGAGTCCCAACGACATCGCAAATTAGGCTATGTTATCCATTGTAGCGATCACGCGAAATAAATAAATTTGCCTCGAGTGCTCGAGATTTCCCAGAAGATCATTTCTTAAATTTTTCGCCAACATTAAAAAAATCATACCTTCGAATTATAACATGGAGACATAAATACTTATTATGCTGCTATATATCCAATGAATTAACCTTATTTTACCGTATATCTCACATTTGAAGGATTTATAAAAAGAAGTTTATAACCGCGCGAATCCCACGTGTTTTTTTACTTTGAAACTGCCTTGAGGGGTACTTATTCGAGTCAACATAGAATATTTCCGATTTATGTATGTTGTATGAGGTATACTTGATAATTAAAGGTGGATATTTATGAAAAAAATTACTAAATATTTATGAATGAATGACGTAAAAAGCTGATCAAAAATTCGGCGGGAAAAAATATTTTAATTTTTTTTTTTAACATCGTTCTAAAATAGTCTACGAAGTTTGGATTTGCGACATCTATGGTCATAACAGATGAAGCATTTCAATAGCTTCGTTTTAAAATAAATGGCTGGCCAAGGAAATGTTTTAAATAATTACAATAAATGTTTTACGAATGGTAGAAAAATGTGGTCCAATTTTGGACCGGTATCAATCGCAGATAAATAAAAGTGGTCCATTTTTATGATCAGATGGGGAAGAGAAATATTGCGAAGTGTGTTATTCATATCCGGTCACCAAAACACATGTTTCGTTTCTCAATGGTGGTTGTTGGACTTAGGGAGTGTGAATTATTTCAACTTTTGAATTCGGGGTCTCAAAAGTTGCGTTTTACAACTGCATTCAAAAAAAAAAATTTAATGGTTATTAACCCGCTAAAATGCATTGAAAATCAGAAAACTAACCTACACCTTTTTTTTAATTATTTTAATAAATTTTTTTTCAATAATTTTACCTTTTAACGTTAGTTTGTTATTAAAAAATGCGTATGGTTAACAAAAATGAAGAAAAAAAATCAAGTAAGTTTTAAGATTTTCACGGCCAAAAGCATTTTCGTTATTTGTTTTTGGGGTGTGACATATACATCTACCGGATCTGCCGGATCTGCCCTGATGATGGACACTGCAAGGATGTCCGAAACGTTGGCTAAAGAAGGAGGTAGCGCAACACGGCATAACACCCCAAAAACAAATAACGAAAAAAAATCAAGTTTATGAATACAAGCAAGTCAACAAGAATACTGATTTTATCAAGAAAAAGTGTTATTTTCCCCTTTTATATTTTTAACAAACACATCACATATGTTTAAAAACATTTTTTTTTTGCTTTATTTGTACTGCAGTTAAGGAAAAAATTAAGTTTGGTACTAAATTTTAAATATGGACCCTGTGTTTTATTTTTTTTCCAAATCACGAAATCTTTTTTTTTTCAAAACTTCCGGCCATTTTAGCGGGCTAATGGTGAACAATAATTTCATTTATTTTTACGTTTTCGAGTAGCCACAGATCATACGAAACTTTTTAGACCCCGGGCGTTTAAAAATAAGGCCATTTTTTTTCACTCTGTGGACAGCGACACAATATGTTGGTACATAGCCTTCATCTTTGTACATTTTCTTAATTGTAATTCCCACCTAATACGTTTGTCCACTTACCCACCTTATGCTGATTAAGTACAATAATGTTTTTGTTTTTTTTTCATTAGGGAACGTACCCATACTACGTGACCCGTTCAGGGGGGGGGGTCTTCAAAATACCACGCTTGGTCAAAATTAGCGGCGGGGGGCTTAGGTTTTTAGTCACCGGCGGGGAGGCGGGTTAAAAATTGCAAAAAGTGGGTCACGTAGTATGGGTACGTGGTCTTAGCTTCACACGGGAGGCCCTAAGAAAAACAATTTCCCTCAGGGCCTAAATCATCTTAAGTGTAAAGTCATTCATCACCTACTAGGTCGAGATTTCAATTTTTTTTTTGTTCCAATTTCAAACTTAAATATTGTGCAAAATTTTAAAATGCATAGATGTTACCTACATCTACATAATATCCTCACCTACATCTTATTCTACTTAGAGATGATAAGCCTACCGAACGCCTACTGCATTTACAATATTGAATACATAAACCCAATCTGAGAAAAACCAAATCCAGTTGAACTAAGCCCACCCTTGCCGAATATGCCTAAAATAGCGAAACATATTCAAAAGGTTGACTATCGATCGGTACGTAGACCCAAAATTCACAAATGAGAGGAATTTAATGCGTCAACTAAGAAGTATCTTCCACGAAATTTAATATAGATACATATATAATATAGGTACGTGATATTTTGCTCGCTCCGCTCGTGTTTTCCATACATAATAATTTCACCCGTCTTTCAGAACTACGTGCTAGAAATTGAATTTAAACCGTGTTATTGAAACATTACGTACAAAAGTTCGACACGCGACCGTGCCGTAAGTTCGTGGTGTATTAGTTTGCCTCGGATAAATTTAACTTATTTCTAGGTTTAGGGCGTTTGTCCGCCGCCGCCGTCACCGGGAAAGGAGATTATTTCGGACCGGGTTTGGAACGACTTGACGACGATCGCTTGTCCACAGCGACCGATCTCGGTGGTTTCGACGTATATGGGTAATTAATTAACACAAAATAAAATCCGTGCACCGGCGCCGGTAATATCGGGTGTAGTGGACAAGTACAGACATCTTTTGTATTGCCGGCATTTCGGCCAGTCATAATCTCGGACCGAATACACTCACAATCTCAGCGGTCGAGATGGCGGCGCTCGGGTAAGAGGTCGTCCATTAATCACGTGAGGCTCAAAAGGGGGGGGGGGGTTCGGAAAAAATCACGAAATATCTCGAGGGGGGGGGGGGCTTTAATGATATATCACGTGCATTTATTTTTCAGAAAATTTCAATATACTTTGCACTAAAAAAATACACGTGATTTTGGGTATGGGGGGGGGTAGTCTAAAACCTCACCACATATCACCAGGGGGGGGGGAGGGGGTTAAAAAGTTGCTAAAAAACATCACGTGATCAATGGACGACCCCTAACGGATGTGGGAGGCGTCTACTAATATCTACAGGAATTCCAAAAACTGAAAAAATCGAACTAATATCTATAAGAAGGAAAGTGTTGACGAATATCTACAGCTCAAACTGTTGACGAATATCTATGAGAACCAAAGTGTTGACGAATATCTACAGCACTGGCAGAGGTTGAATTTGCAATTATGTATAGCATATTGGAATAACGTAATATTGCGTATGCAGTTTAAAAAACTTAATTTATGTAAGTATGTATGTAAAAATCCCTATTATCGGAATATTGGACACATTTTGCTGCTTAATCCAACCTACGCTCTGTAGATATTAGTCAACACTCTGAAGTTCGTAGATATTAGTTCAACATATGAGCTGTAGATATTCGTCTGACGTACAGGCTGTAGACATTAGTATCTGGAGTCACGGACGTGCGGTAATCATCCGACCATAGGAATGTGTGTATCGCTTCTTTGGCAACGTCATCTCTTTCTCGGTGACGGCGGCGTTGGACAAACGCCCTTAGTCCACGCTTCACGTGTTGTCACGTTCAGTGACTTTCACAAATCTACACTTAAAGAGAATTGACGGTACTCATCAATTTCGTTAACTTAATAATCTATCTTTTCACGGAATAAAATGGATTTTCGTGATATATTTTAGGGGAATTATGCCGTGTTGCGCTACCACATCATTTTTTAGTAAACATTTCTTTATATTTATCGTTATGTTATATTTAATAATACTTTTGGTCGTAAAATATTTAAAAAAAAACCGTTAGAAATTTTAACAATTTTCAATTGGTGACAAAATATTGTGTCGATACTCACCACTTTCTGAAACTATTATAGAAAAATTATCAATAATTAGGTACTCATAATTACCTAAAAATAAGGTTCTTCATTAAGGCTCCATTATAAGCGTTCAGAAAGAAGAAGATTACTGATTTTTAAAAATTATTTTACATATTCAATATTATTATTATATAATGTATAAAAACAGTTAATTATAAACAAGTTCTGCTTTGAATTATATACAAAGCAGAACTTGTTTATAATAAACTGTTTTAATACATTAAATAATAATATAATTGAATATATATTAAATAAATAAAAAAATAAAATGGAGTTCTACAAAATAAACTTAATAACAATAAATAAGATTACTGAAAATGATTTATTTATTTTTTATTGAAAGGGATATTGTCACTACGACAGACAGAAGAATGCGATAATTTTAAAAGAGATCGTAGGTAATTAATAGAAGAAAGCGACTGTTATGAAAATATTTAATAAAACATGACTTATTTATTTAAAATAGAGCAAAAATCTCTCGACACCTCAAAGTAGAATTTAAAGGAAGACTGTGAATTTTTCATACCTAATAATAATAATAACTTAATATTTATATAGCGAAGTTTTGTGATATTTCACTTCAAGAAAGATGATAACAGAACCAGATGTAGAGCCTTACCGCAGGACTATGACGGCCGGCATAGTCCAGCGGTAAGGCTCTTGACTAGCACTCCGAAGGTCGTGGGATCGAATCCCGGCGTGGCAAATAAATTTCATTTGATTAATTTGTGTTATTTCACAATTTTATCATTTAAAATAATATATAGTATATTTGCGGCACGTTCCAGAGTGGAAGATACTCTCAGTATCGCCCTGGTGTAAGACCACCATTCAGAATTCAAACGTTGCTTGAAATGGCTTTAGCCGTGTTTGGTGACCAGATCTGAATAGCCAAGTACTATCCCCACCTTCCTCTTCCCTATCTCCTTCCCCTCCCCACTACCTTCAGCCTCACACCATACCCCAATTGGGAATGCCATAGTCCCACTGGCTCCAGACGGGAGCAGTTGGGACTCTTGTGCGGTATTCATGTAAAAAAAAAAAAAAAAAAATTATAATTTTCGGAGCATATCTCGTTTTGATTTATTTTAGATGATTTTTCCTGATGGAATTTCATAAATATAATGACTTTACCAACTCGGCAATCGAAAGCACATTTTCTTAAAAATTAACATGCATTTTTTTAAGAGCTTAGAAAGTTCTTAAAGTGTTCAAGGGAAGTATGTAAAGAGCAATAGGCAAAACACAGTAGGTCGCTTGTGTGCGCCATTAATGCATACCAGTTTTGCACAACACTACTACACGTATAATGGAGTGGTGTGGTTTAATCAACTAGCAATAGAGCTGAGATTAAACCTGACTACAATAAATTCAAAAATAAATTAAACAATAATATCTTAAATAATTTAGCCACTTAGAACCGCATTAACCTTTAATTAACTATACTTATTCAAAAATTTATTTTATATTATTATTTTTTTATTTTTTTTACACATTTGATTTATGTAAGTACGTAAATATAATGTTTGTGTTATAATTTTTAATTTTAATTTTTTTAATTAAAAAAAATATTTATTTTTTTTTTCTCTTCCCTTTACACACGAGTAGTTGCACTCTTGTAAAGGTTTATATTATATACATATATATGTTTATACTGTTTCTAATCAATGTTGCATGTTAGTATTTAATTATTTGAGTTTAATCCGATTGTAACCTGAAAATGCAATTACTCGTGATTATATTACATGTATATGTATATAAAAACTAATAAAGAATTTAAAAAAATGTAATATATCGGTAGACTTAAGCAAAACGCTAATTTCTGGCAATCCCAGTTAATTTGGCCGAACAAAAGTAATGAAAATTTCTACATTTTTTAACGAAAAAGCCCGATTAAAAAGTTATCTCTTCAATACGGCAGCAAAACATTACTTTATCCATTTCTGAATCCATTAAATATTAATTTAAAGTAGTCGCGAATTTCCTAAAAATATAAAGGCACTTCTCCTAAATCAACCAAATCTGTAAAATAAAATTTTTGAACAAAAACTACGACGAAAAATTTCCTTTTTTTTATTTTTCTATTAGCTTTGCTCAGGAGACCCTGAAGAAAAAAATTACATCAGTCCTTTTTCATCTTTGGAGATTGTGTGGGAAGCCTTTTTATCTGGGGGCAATGTATCTAGGAGTGACGGACGTATGAATCCATCCATCCCACTGCGGTGCAAGGCGATGGGTCGAGAGAGTACGGCTGGAAAGTTCAAAAGGTCTCCCTCAACCAGTCTCTCCCGATCCATGTACTAGAGTGCACGCTCCCGCCCGATCCATGTAGTAGAGGGCACCCCCACGCAGTAGGTGGTGTCCTCTACTACGCGGTGCCCTCTACCGCATTCGCCGCCAAGACTTATACTAACCTCACCCCATGCACCCAGTCACCAAACGTAGCCAACCATTAAGGGTGCCCTACGGCAGGGGTGTCGGTTATGCAATAAATGTACCGCCGCTCCGGGAACCATTTATTAGAAAACCAACACCTCCGCCATAAGTCACCCCAAGTGGTTCGCTATGTTTGGTGACCTAGCAATGGTGCCCGGGTTTATGGGGGGAAGTTTGTCCGGATCTTGGCGGCGGATGCTTTTGCCCACCTTATGCATGGCAGGTCGGATCGGGAGAGAATAGTTGAGGGAGTCCCTTTGACTTCTTCAGCCGTACTTTCTTGAAACATAGCCCTGCACCGCAGTGAGAGGGATGGATTCAAACCCTTTTCCTTACCAGAACTTCCTCTTCTTCCTTTCCTAAAAATACCCTCCACATGCCTCCCCAAAGATGACATACGCCCTGAAGGAAATTATTTTCCTCAGAGTCTCCTGTGTGGAACTAATGTTAAAAAAAATGTTTCCCAGAGCGGCGGTACCCATACCCGTCTCCTAAATTTAGCACTCTTTAGTTAATGGAAAAATATTAACCCTTTCTGAACCCATTAAGCAAAACGGATTGATCATTGTTAGGTAAGTGTGTACCCAGTCATTGCAAATTGCACATTAGTCTTTAAAAAGAATTCCTAGTTTTTTCTCTCGTAGGTAATTCTTTATTATTTTGTTCCCGTCCAACAGCGCCAAGCAATGGCTAGAGCTATTTACTAACGCTAACTACGTACTAGCAAAATCGTTTGAAGTGGTAATAAGGAATGAATGATTTCAAAGATCAAATGAAACGTTCATTTGATCTTTGAAACTAATACGGGTAATGATTTGTGGTTTTTCGGTCCGCCTTTCCTTCAGCGTTTACTTTTATCAAGGTAATGATTTTCTAAGTAATTTAACCTACCGTACCCTTAATGCCTGAGAGGTCATCAAGGAGAGTTGAATAAAACACAACTCAGGCTCCTTGCTTCATTCATATCCCCTCCTCGATTTGGGAGGCGGGTATGGGTACTGCCGCCCTGGGAACCATTTATTTGATAACCAACACCACTGCCATAGTTCATCCAAGAGGTCTGCTACATTTTGTGACTCGGGTGGAGACTTTGGAGGCTGCTCGAGTCCATGGAGTTGTCCAGGTCTTGGCAGCCAATGCGTTTGCCCAGAAGCGTTTGATAAGATTGGTTGAGGGAGACCTAACCCAGACCTCTCCAGCCGCTTTTTTTTTACCCATCGCCTTGAACCGCAATGGGAAGGACGGATTCATACGTCCGTCACTCCCAGACACTTTTACTACCAGATTCGTACCCACCCCTCATACCTTTTTGCTTTCCAGAGTAGTCCTGGGTCAATCGATCGTTTTACACGACCCGGGTCGCTCACGACACACTGGCGTCACGAGCGGGTCGCGAAGACCCGCTCTTTTCGCGACACAAAATATGAAACTCGATTACGCTTCACACAGCTACTTTATACTACCTGAGTCGAGAGAGCGGGTGGCGAAACTATCTATCGTCGCTCGCCCCGCCACATCCGCACCCGAAACCCAGGTAGAGCGGTTGCGAGAAGAGGGTCGCGAGACCCGGGTGCTGACGAGAAAATGACCCGCTCGCTCTTTGGTGGTCCGTGAGCGGGTTTAAATGAGCGGGTTATTCACGACCGACCCAGGACTATTCCAGAGCTCCCTTTCCCTAAAAAGACCCTCCACACAGCATCCCCAAAGATGATATAGGCCCTGAGGGATTTTTTTCCTCAGGGCTTCCTGTGTGGACCTAATGTTAAAAAATACAAACTATTCTGTAATTTTGACTTTTAACATGACTCGCCTCCAATATTTTATTCACGCCTGACTTTGTACTCTTCCTGAGGCGTCCCCAACTTCGTATATTCCATTAACTGCACTTCTTTATCTTTTTCTATTACATTTATTACGGGTGCTTATTACATTCCAGGTGGCTCTAGAGTACGCAAGCCGTCACATCTGCGGCGGAGCCATTCTGAGCGAACAGTGGGCGGTGACGGCCGCCCACTGCTTCGGGCAGAAAGTGTTCCGCCGGAATCTCGCGCTGGTGAGGGCGGGCAGCGCCGCCCGCGGTCAGGGCGGGACTGAGCACCAAGTGAGGCGGGTGCTCAAACACCCCTCCTTCGATTACCAACTCGTGGACAACGATGTCGCCATGATGCAGGTTATTTTCATATTTTTTACACCTGCCAAGATTTCCAATTTCCAATCTGCGCCTCCCCCAATGACATGTGCAGGCTTGAGGTTTGATCACACGACCTTGACTGTCCTTTGTCCTGCCTCTGACTACCCAACGCTGAATTTTCTTTTAGTCTTCGGGTACTTTACCCCAAATATTCAGTTAACATTCTTTGAGGCTTCACTGAGTGGTTGGCTAAGGGACACGGAAGCTAAGTGTAGTTTATGGTCAGACCGAAAGCCATTCACATTTTTTGTTGGTACTTGCCAATTGATTTGAGATTTATTGTATTTCTTATGTTCTCTATTTTATACAGGTGCTTGCAGGTTTTTTACAGATGCAATTCCGCGTCATGGAGTCTCATGAATGAGTTTTTCTTTTGCCCTGTTTAATTTATCTTTGTCTTACTAACCTATTTTTTGCATTTTGTTTATCCTGTTAAGCACTTGCATACTGCTTACTAACAACGTATGCATGGACACTGGAGGTCTAGATTCGTTCAAAATAAATAAATGTAGCTTCGTTTAATCAAAAAAATTAGAATCTTGCGAGAGCCTTGAAGGAGTAACCATCAGTTACTTATACCACGGCGGGTAAGAGGTGGATTACCTCCACTGCCAAGATTTCCCATTTCAGTACTTTGTATATTATGGTAGAATTTGGGGACGCCCGAGAAATCAATTGAATCAAACAATGGGGTGAGGCAATGTCAAGAGACAGAAGATATATGAGATGATGTATGAATGTGAATTAAGCAAGAAGGGTGTGCAAGTGCAGAGTTGTGTGGCGATCAACCATCTTTGCCTAACCCTGCGGACAGACGAAGGTGAGATTTTCAGTCAGTTACGTATTTATGCGTTTTTCACTAGCTTCCTCCGGACGAAAGGAGATGTGTAACGAATAACCTAAACAAGTGAAATTTTTTATTTTTTTTAATTTTGCCCGGCTGGGCTTTTACATTTTATTTTTATTTATTTATTACAAAGAACATTTAAATAAGCACAACAAAATCAAACCAAAATATTAAAAAAATAGAAATCAATAAAAAATTAACAAAACCAAAAACAACATCTAAAACAAAAATAAAATACTCCATCCACCATGCAAGATGGAAAAATATAATAGAGGAAAATTACGATACATTGATTGGTAAATAGTTTAGAGCTACGTAGTTGTTTAGTAAAATTAAATTAAATATGATGTTTTTCTTTTCGATATAAATTGAGTAATGACTTGTTTGTACTTTGTGAACGGTGTGTTGAATATAATATATCCACAACATCTTTATAGTCATTACCCAAATTTTGTTTACGGCGAACGGGAGTATACAATTGTGATTCTGTGTTGGAGTTATCACAAGAGAACAGTAGATATTGCCTCTACGTAATGAAATCAAGTATAATAAATAGTTCAGGGCTGTCAATTATTGAATTTATGATTTTATATAAACATGCTAGGTCATTATTCTACGTTCAGATAATTTTAATAAATTTGACATAGTCGATAATCACAGTTGACACATTCCCTTGATTTACCCATTCTGAAATTAATAAATCTTAAGAATTTATTTTGAATTCTTTCTTTATGTAGATTATTAAATAGAACATTATTGGAAAAGATACGTTTTAAGATTTTCACGGCCAAAAGCATTTTCGATATTTGTTTTTGAGGTGTTATGCCGTGTTGCGCTACCTCCTTCTTTAGCCAACGTTTAGGACATCGGTAGATGTGTCGGATTTGTCGGATCTGCCCTGATGATGGACACTGCAACGATGTCCGAAACATTGGCTAAAGAAGGAGGTAGCGCAACATGGCATAACACCCCAAAAACAAATAACGAAAATTATTGGAAAAGCTCGAATAGTTTAGTGTTGACAATTTATTTCGTTAACTTTATTTTGCTCATTTGGCGACACAATTATTTCTTTCTAGTTGGGAGTGTGTGTTGTGCGTTGTGAAGACGAAGCGAGGAATGCTTCGAATGACCTAAAGAAGTTTGAATTATTTATATAAAAAGAGAGTGTCTGTGGCAGTGTTCATGTGTCTATCTAGTTTAATTCCGAGACTGATGTGGTAAACAAAGTAGATTCCAATATTTTTTTCTTTACCAAGTGAAATTTTATCAACTTCTAAAACATTCTACTATCTTTGCAGACGAATTGAGCTCCAAAGAGAAACGAAGCATTTTTATTTGTGGGTTTTATTGTGACTCACAAAACATTTTGATCTTATTCGATGTCAGCAATAACTTGAGAACTACGTTTCCCGTAAAAAAATCCTTTCGGAATAATAATTGGACTCCAATTTTGTTTTAGAAGACAGAGCGAACGGTAATCGGACAACTAACAATATGCAAGTTCATCACTCCTTTGAAAGGTCATTAAAAGTGATGAACAAAGAAACTTTATTCAATTGGTTACGGGTTAGGTTATGGGGTTATTTTAAAAATTTTTCGATGGGATGTTGAAATGCCACTTTCCTGAGTTGTCATGGTACCAGAGCAATATGGTATCATGCCGGTATTTTAACGGAAATAAACTTATAAACTCTAGACATTAGGTACAGTACTGTGCGAATTAATGTGAACACAAGTGTAGAATTAGAAAAAATAATATATATTCTTTATTGAAAAAAAAGATAGATAAACATTTACAATTATTTTTTTTTAACACGAAGTGTGTCTTGCCTTAACTTTTATAACTTCTTGTACACGGTTTGGCATAGAATCAACATTTTTTTTACAATTTTCTGATATTTGCGTGTCTCTAAATTAACAGCCTCAATCAACTTTGTTTTTGTTGTGCTTGTCTTGCTTTAACTATAACTATAGCCCACCGATTTTCAATTGAATTAGGATCCGGAAAATTAACTGGCTATTCAACATATGTAATTTTTTAATTATTAACAATCTTTGTTCGTTTTTAAAGAGAAATATCCATCTTTAAAAATAAGAAACAAAAAGCTTATTAAGTTTACCTCTGCAAAAAAAATGTATTTCCAAAAAATTACAAAATTTAACGCATCTGTAGCTTGGTGTGTCTTGTAACTCACTGAATGATAGAACATGAACACAAAATGACCGCTATTACAATATGCTACACACAACTGCAAGAACAAGTGTAATTGTGCTAAATATCACGTGTTCACATTTATTCGCACAGTACTATACAATTTGTTATGGATTACTTATTAATATGAATGCCGCACAAGAGTCCCAACTGCCCCCAACCTTCTAAAGCCAGTAAGATTAAGGCATCCCCAATTGGGGTATATTGTGAGGCTGATGGTAGCGGAGAGAGAGGAAGGCAATGGGACTGAGGAAGGTTGGGAAGTACCAGGTTGGTTGGGTTGAACTGGTCACAAAACAAGACTAAAGCCATTTCAAGCCACATTTTCATTCTGAATGATAGTCTTTAACCAGGGTGATACTGGGAGTATCTTCCACTCATCCATTTCAAGACTGAACACTGTGGACATGACGTCCTGAGGCACATCTGTAGTAAATGCATTTATATATATATATTTTTTTTTTTACATGAACTCCACACAGGAGGCCCTGAGGAAAATAATTTCCCTCAGGGCCTATGTCATCTTTGAGAATGCTGTGTGGAGGGTAAGGAAGGAGAGGAGAGTTCTGGGAAGGAAAAGGGTTTAAGGGGTGGGTAGGAATCTGGGGTTCAGTATGTCCTGGTCATCCGCCTCCAAGACCTAGACAAACATGAACTCGGGCACCCCTGCTAAATCACCAAACGTAGCGAACCACTTGGGGTGACCTATGGCAGAGGTGTTGGTTATCCAATAAAGGTTCCCGGGACGGCGGTACCCATTCCCGCCTCCCAAATTGAAAATAGCCGTGTTAAAGACATAGAATATCGAAAGTAATGCAAGGCGAATGTAAGCGTCAAGAATAAGATTAGGAAAAGGACGATTATATGGTTTGGGCATGTGAACGAAGAAAGGAGTGTAAGGAGAAAATATTGCACGGATTTCGCCAGTAGAAGGCGATGTAATTAAGTGAAGCAAATTTTGAAGGTCTATATATATTTATACACATGTATATATGAATGGGAATATGTATGTTTTCTAAATATCGAAGTCTTTCAAAATTATGGATGGTTCGAGTCAAAATGTTAAGATAAAATTATCTTTTAGATATAATATAATAAAATTATATATAATATATTAAAATTATTAATTAATAAAATTATCTTTTTGTATTTTAAGTAAATATTGACATATCTATACAATAAAATTTTAATATCAAACATGAAATGTTGGCATAAAACTTATCGAAACATTTTGACTCGAACCATCCATAATTTTGAAAGAATTCGATAATTAGTAAACGTGCATATTTGAATTCGTAAGAAAATTGTCACTTTACTTTTTATGCCGTATACACAAATAAAAAATACATCTGTCGACGAAAAAATCCCGCCAACTTAAATCTTATACTTTGATAATTTTTCAGATTTTATACGTGGAATCAGGTATAAATATTTGAGAGAAACTGAGAAGAATGATTATTTCTCTTTTAAACAACGATAAAATCACAAGTCTCAGCACTATAGAAAAAAATATAAAAAATACTTTTACAATGTGTGGACGCCTTAGTCATAGATGGCCTTCAACGGCTTTAAAGTAATATGATTTTTGTGGGTACTAAAGTCCTTCCTATGCTTGAGGGGTTAAGTACCTACTTTATTATGCACGTAGACTGATCTATTTCAACAGATAAAAAATAAATAAGATGGTGTTCAATTGTTATAATAATAATAATAATAATAAATGTGACAAGAATATATAATTATAATTGAGAAACAGGCAATCATTTTGAAATGTTGACGAATGATTTCAGTGTTTGCGTAGGTGCGATAATAGCTCTTCCCATTGTGTTATAAAAGTATTATACCAAATGAGTTAATTACATAAATTCTTCTTCTGTAATTGCAAAATTGTTTTGTGACTTAATAATTATTTAACCCTTGAATGCACCTGTCACCTAAAGGCGCCAATGCTCGTATTACTCACACGCCCATCGGTTTCTAAAAGCACGCCTTTACCACAGGAACCTCTAGAAATTAAATTGCAAAACTAAACACTTAACTTGACAAAAAGTAAGAATTATTGATTTGTAAACAAAAAGACGTAGCGCTTGTAATATTTCTTTAAAAATTAAGACTTGAAGAAGAAATTAAAATTACATAAGTTGGGCAATGTACCACAAAGAAGATAAATATATTTTTTTATAAAAAACAGGATTTTGTAACGTTCTTGCCTTTTTAAAAGTATTTTTGGCAACTATTTTTTGTTGTTGTTTGTTTTTGGGGTGTTATGCCATGTTACGCTACCTCCTCCTTTAGCCAACGTTTCGGACAGTGTTACAGTGTCCATCATCAGGGCAGATGTCCATCATCAGGGCAGATGATGATGGACACTGTAATGCACTGTAATTTTGGGGTGTTATAACACGGTATAACACCCCAAAAACAAACAACAAAAATACTTTTGGCCGTGAAAATCTAAAATCATATCGAACTATTTTTTTCATTAATTCTGTCATTTTCATTTCTTGGCTTCATTTCAATTAAAACCGTGAAAACTGACACCGTGAACTCGCCAAAAGGCAAAAACCAAGCGACATTGAAAAAATTTCATACGGTGCAACCATAGGCCCTTTACATAAAATTAGTAGGATACGAAAAAGGTATATTAGTAAGTACCACAGTAAGGTGCTCGACCCAAAATGTAATCGTTGGTGGCCAAAAGAAATATTACTAAGTTTAGGTAGGCCATTTGAGGGGGGGGGGGGGGGCAGGGGTGGCAGGTTGGGCAGGGGGGCAATGTGTTCATGGACGGCATTCAATTTCAGATCCGTCAATGAATATATTTTTCACCGGTAATTAGGTGTCCAAAAATGCTTTATTGTGAAATCGCGACCTCTGATACAAGGCACAAACTGATTATAAACGTGCCTACGTGTGTCTTTTAAATTGACCCAACAAATCAAAACCCTCATCGGGAGTCCTTGGTCTGATAACAAGAAATTTCTAATTTCATAAAATGTTCTATAAATGTGATAAATTTACGAGAACGATTTTTTTCTTTTTTTGTGCGAATACCAAAATCCGAAAGCTGAAAACATTTTGGACTGCAAAAAATCTTCAATTGTGCCGCAGGTTGGCCATCCCTGTACTTCAGCAATCGAAATTAAATCAAAGGCATTTAGTCGTGTCGCTGGAAAACTAATTACGCTCGGAGGTGCATAAATGAACATGTCAAGTCAACTTGATATTACCGTGACTGGTACACATCGCGGTTTACCTCGAAAATTGAGTGCATTATTATACACGTATTGATGTCAATATCAGATCAACAATCAACCACACGACAAGAACAACACTGTTAATCCTCTGCTATACAGAGTACACTGAAGTAGATACGAGCACGTGTGCTCATCTAGGTATATTACAACGGTGATAATAGATTTCTTCGTACATTAATATTTTACCGTAGAAGCAAGAACCCACATAAGCCTAGCAAATTTTATAATACAGTTCCTTTATAATTTTCAAAATTGTTACGGTCTCAGTTTATTAAACTACTTCAAAAAGGAGGAGGTTCGACCGTATTTTTTTTATGTTTGTTACTTCAGAACTTTTGACTGAGTGAACCGATACTGATGATTCTTTTTTTTTTTGAAAGCTGGTGCTTTCCGTGCTGTTCCATTTTAATTTGGTTCAGTTCACAATGGACAATGGCAGTCTTAAATTTGCATTAAGTATGTGCGCGACAAATGGACGAATAACTCAATATTACGCCAACCGAAAACGATGATTCTTTTTTATTGGAAAGGATGTACTTCAATGGTAGTTTAATGAGAGTTTGGTTAGGTTCTGATTATGGGATCCACGGCAAAGTAACGGAACTCTTCAATTATTAGGAGCAAATTAACGATACTCGGCCGAATCTTTTATAGGCTTTCCGGAACTTTAAGTCACTTACCGTATCGTCGTTATGGTCAAGTAATGTCTGTCTCATATGAGCAGCACGTTAAGTAGGTCTATCCATATTCAGAGAAATTAGTTAGTGTACTTCAGATTCACTAAAAAATAAAATTAACAAAACAAAAAACGACTTCAATAAATGCACTAAAAAGTAAAAAAATAATTTCGTGTTCTTCTACAACTTAATAATCAACTTACTTTTTCTACTCATCAATATGTAGGTACGATTGTTATTTTTGGAGTCGGTGATAATATTAAAATACATGAAATATAAAACCAAAATAAGTCATGGGAATCGACTTAAGCACTGCACTGTGTGATGTCTGTAACCAAAATTAGCACTTAGGCCTCGCGTCGAACGATCATTTTTTTAAGTCCGAGATCTATGTAATGTTCTAGTATTTCATGTCAAGCAGAGTTTCGATTCTGAATGGTGGTCTTTCACAAGGGCGTATATACTATAAGCGTCTACCATTTCGGGCGGGTTAATGAGTGTGTTTGACGTACCTGTCACCTCAAAAACACCGTTTTTTAATTATTTTTTTATTAATTTCAGTTGCAGCCATTACTGAAGTTTTCCGCGCTAATTCAGCCGATAAATCTTCCGAAACCTTCTCATCTCTTCAAAACTCCCCGAGCAGGAGACCTGATGACTGTCTATGGCTGGGGATTGACGAAGGTTTGAATTTCTATTTATTATCTTAATATATCAATAACTACAAACATCACACGATCATGTTCATCACGTCAGACGGAAATTAAAAAAAAATCTTGGAGAAGAAAAGATTCACAGATTATTATCGAAATAAATTACAAGAATAATGACATGTTTTGGGAGGAATGCAGATCCTGCCAATGTCTGGAAATTTAATAAAAAGCAACTTTCTAGATGAGAAAATGTGGAGAAGCTGAATAAAAAAAATTAAAGCGCGCTCGGCAAAATTGAGGGAGATACAGCCTTTTAAAGTATAAATAAAATTTCACTTCGTGAACCTATACTACGCCATTTTGTCACTGTTATGTTGATTCACCTTAATTACATTAAAAGGCAACTATTTGCATTGGGGGAAGTGGAAAATATTTCATTCTAAATTTCGATTACGTAAAATTAAAATTAGCTTTCGTCTTGTGAGATTGTACGCCAGAATCACAAACCATGTTACACAAACCTAGCGTAGCCGCTAAACTACTTGAAAACTGGGATGTTTTTCTTGCCTTGACGCGATTAGGCGTTATAAAGGGGCACTTTTTTTTCTTAGGTTAGTGACAAAATGGCGGGTAGAAAGTAGTCTTACATACGCGCCACAGTCATTTCAAACCGTTTATAATATCCCCTTGAGAAATATTTTTACGGTAATGGGTTTTGGTAATAAGATCAATATTTTTAACATACTTATAAAATAATCACATCCACGTAAAACAAGACCAAAATGAGTTATTTATTGTTTTATCATGACTTTGAATTACCTACAAATCAGATCAGATAAAAAATTAAATAGCGCTCCATTTATTTTTTCCTTGTGGCATTTGTTTGTTTTTCGATTATTTTTATTGTAGGTCTGCGATAAAGATCTTAGTTTAACGCTTTGAATGGCTCAATTACAAAATCCTACACAGTATTACCGTGTGCTGGATCCTGAAAGATTAAAATCATATCATTAAATATTTACGTGTGTCGATTTGAATAAAGCACGTCGAAATCATAAAAAAATTAAATCGAACAACGCTAGATCAGTAAGATAAAAATATTTATTTCAACGAATTACTCGTTTCCGCCCGATGTTTTACATATTTTTTTAACATAATGTAATAAAACTTATAAAATAATATTTCATAATATCTCCGTGAATCATTAATAAGTTCGTATAGGCATAAAAGATTATCATAAAAAACTTAATAATGTTTTTTTAAATAACAATAATTTAAAGTATACGTGGTTTAAAGGGACGTGCTATACTTACTTAACCAGTGGTTCCTGACATTATTTGGAGTTAAAACAATCCTGTAAATGATATTTTGGTTTCCGGTGACATTTTTAAATAACAAAACCTGAAAAATCAGTCGGTATTTGTAGTGTTCTGTTATTTTATGGACACACTAACAGATTCTCCCAATCCTTCGGATGGAGATTACTTCGGAATAAAAATAGATTCTTCTTCGTATCTGGATTTATTTATACTTCTCGTATACAATTGGGACTGCGGTAGTCTGCCTAAGTAGGAGCTAGCTATAATGGTTCTGGCGAGTGATAACTGAAACACAGCCTCTGAGCCCTCCGATCCTCTGCCGGAGAACTTAAGCACTACGCGGCCTGCCATCTAGCGGAATCTACCGATAGCTGATATCACCGCCATCTGTCTCTACAAGGCGGAAGCTTTTACGGTACACCACAGTATTGTATAGTTAGGGGTGGGGCGATGGATTGGTTAGTTACTCGACTGAGTGACCAGTGACATGCAGACAAAAAATTATTCGATTTGAAAAAAAAATATTTAAAAAAGACTTCTCAAAAGTCAGCGGAGACCAAATTTTCTTTTATATTTTTTACTCCGAATAATGTTACAAATCACTGGTTAAAGAGAAGTACGTCTCTTAACATCCTGTAAGTATTTTATGTTTTATTTATGGATTGATTGGACATATCTACGCATTAAATGTAAGTTTTTAATAATTTATTATTTATGCATAACCGCTTATTCGTTAATACGGAATATTTTTTATTCAAACATTTAGATTTAGCTTTATTATTACGAAAAGTGAGTATTTATGTCGGGATAGACCAAAAAACATGCATGCATTTAACATTTTAATTTTGTTAAAATTAATTCACTCACACGGTAACGCCATTGTTTAGACAATCAATCAATACTGCCAATCAAAGAAAAAATATTTTGAATGCATTATTGACAAGTTTGTACCTGTATTTATAACAGTAGAACATGGAAAGAAATGTATTAGAATAATTACAAAAACCGCTAGACAAACCCTGCTTTGCCAAACAAACCATTCAAAACCTGGGATGTTTTTTTTTTTAAATTATGATGAAATACGAGTTTATTTCAGAGAATTTATTTTATTGACAGATGTCATATTTGATTGTCTATTAGTTAAAAAAGGAACACTCCGTATTATCCGTGCATCAAACTTCGACAACACAAATGTTCCGTGCTATCCGTGAGGTGGACTAACTGCATAATAACCAATAATTTATATACATACATTTTTTTGTAAATACCACACAATAGTCCTAACTCCCAACGCCTGGAGTCAGTGAGGCTATGGCATCCTCGATTGGGGAATGTTGTGAGGTTGAAAGGAGGTGGTTGAAAGGTTGCGGGGAGGGGAAGGAGATGGAAAGAGGAAGGTGGGGAAGTTCTGGTTCCGTTCTGTCAAACAAATACGGCTAATGCCATTTCAAGCAATTTTTCAATTCTAAATGGTGGTCTTACACCAGGGCGACACTAATAAAGAGTATCTTCGACTGGAATGTGTCGCACATATTCATTTTATTTTTTTAAATTATTAAATAATAAATTTAATTAAATTTATAGCAAGTTCTCTGTAATATCAAATACACGGTAATACTTCCTTGTTAGTAATATATCTCATATATGTAGAAACTCTACGCATTATCCTGAAGATTGGAATTTAAACGTTTTCAAAGCTTGACACCAATGTAAATATCAATGTCTAAGAATCTATTTCAAACAATGAATCTATGGATTCGATACGATGACGAAATTTAATCTGATAATACCTTATATTTCAATATCTTTGGGTAATTAATACTCATTTCACATAAAACTCGTCATTTTAACGAAAGTCGAGATTTTTTACTATGGAGGGTATTACCAGAGAAAACCAGAAATATGCCTTTTTAAATCAGATTTTAGACGTATTTACTCTTTTCCACAAAAAATTGTAAATGGATTTCAAAAGATTGTTCTTTTATCTAGCATTCGCATGTTTTAAATTTTGAGAAAATGTTTATTTTTAGTATAATAAAGTCGTTGGCAGATTTTTTAAATTTTCAAAAAAGATTTTGTATTATTTCACACCCATTTCAAATCATATAATCATGCTGTAAATAAATCAATACATTATCTGGGTATCGCATGTTTTAGAATTTTAATTTTAGTTTAAATAAAATCATTAAAAAATACATAGTACACGTGTTTCTTGACTAAAATTGGTCCTTTTGTGTATTTATTTGCGCACTTACAAACTAATATATTTCAGATTTTTTTAACATTCTTATTTAACTTAGACATTATTGAAAAATGATAAATACTTATAATCATAAATAATTACAAAAAGTACATCATTTTAATAGTTTTATCATCACGCCTTTCAGCATTTTTGGATGTAAATATAAATTAAAGCAAATTTGGAATGAAATAAAATCGATATTGAATTATAATTTTAAAAAGCTGGTACGGAGAATAATTAATCTTTCTCATTGTAACCGCCCTGCACGATCGTAAGAACAACTTTCGACGAAATGTGAATTTTCGGCCGCTGGCTGGTTAAACGCTCTTAAGTTTGCATCAGTAACCAAACCATACAATATCCAAGAATTCAAGAAAATTGTTTTATTCAGCTGATAAATAGATCCACGTTGTGCGTGCGTTATTCGTGGTGGTTAAATTCTACTAATATCGTATACACAGCTTGAAAGCGTTATCGTCTTATCTGCTTCATTGAATTTTCTTAGAAACGTATTTCTGATTTAATTTCACTAATTTCCAACGGTTCACTACATAACTCCTAGCCTTCATCTCAAGTTATCCAAATGTCACTGAATTTACTAAAATAGATAATGCGTTAGCCCCATGTTGGTTATGTGTTCTGTGTATAACGATAATAATATTTAAAATGATAATAACGTTTGAAAGGACAGTATTATGGAAGTACCGATACCTAAGTACAGTTGCTACACATTACTTCGAATCAGACAACATGGTTTTCCATTTTTGTGATATGGTAGCATGTCACAAAAATGGAAAACCATGTTTCAGAGAAAAAACACTAAAACTTTGAAAGATAAAAAACCACGTATTTCGTAAGCTTTTTATTGCGATTATAAATAATAATATAACGGCCCTTTTTAAATAATTGTTTTTATTAATCAATAATGCTTATGCCTCATGTAGAATCAACTCCCGAAGTTAATGCACTTTACCCCCGAACACCCTGTATTGTAAACACCGCCGCATCATTATCACTATTATTTGTAAAGTCATCAATAACATCATCAACAATCAGGAAGGTAACTAACTAACTCCTCGTGCATTCAGACAAGAAGTGTCTACCTTAATTATTGTCAATGCCCATTTCCATGTAGCAAATTGAACTCAGTTATCGTTGGGTCCAATGACCGATTCGTGTAATCTTGAGCTGTCATTGCCTTGTGCAGTAATAAAGCATTATTTCTTTTGAATTACGAACACTTGTGTGTTTGAGTATCGAAGTAAGTACGTAGTTTAATTCATACTGAAATAAAAAATTATAAAACACTTGTTGTAAATACAAATAAACCAACTTTGTTACGAAAATCCACGGACATATGAATATATCTGGACCTGCCCTAAGTGATAAAAACGTAATATTTCCCCCTCCCCATGGAACCGGCTTTAGCTCCGACTTGGCGCCAGCTCGCTCCATGGGAAGGGGAGAGTTCCACGCTTGAATCTAAAATATGTGACGTCATCATTCTTGTAGTGACCAGCGCGAAACTAACGTCCATACGTTTTACGAAATAACACGCCAAAAAACGGCAGCTTGCGCTATACATTATAGGTACATATTATATAGACATAGCGAATGTGGGCGGTTCTCCAGTGTCCTCGTCGCTGGTTACAGGGGTAAGTAAATTATGAAACATTTGTAAAAGTGTCTTAACTAAACACGGCAACAAAATATTGCTATGTGAATTGGGGCGAATGTTTTTGGGGCAAGCATTTGGCCTTAGCAAATATGTTATTAACGTGGCAAGCAATTCGCGCTCCCATGTAAAAAGGTCTATTCATTCAAAGCAGATTTTGCTTTTAAGAACTAAATGATGATATTATAATGCGAGATGCCTATATACTGTCAGATTGATTTTTCAACGAATCACAGTATATTTCCTCTCTTCGCCCCCCATAGTTTGGTTTTACCCCTCACCTGTATCTTCTGGTCTATTCATTCTGATGTCTATGCGAAAATCATATTTTTAACACACTCGCAATTAAAATTCTCAGGCGGGCTAGAGCAGATAGAAAACTGCTAACATTAGTAAAAGTCAGGAAAATTTCATATCTGGGTCACATACTTCTAGGGGAGAAATATCACTTGCTCCAATTAATATTAAAGGGCATATGGGGTTCGCCGAGGGCCTGGTAGGAGACAAATGTCTTGGCAGCGAAATGTACGAGAGTGGACCTATATTATAAGTGTAGAGGAGCTAATACGGGTAGCGCAAGATAGAGAGACAGAGTGATCGCCACACGAAGACATACGAAGAAGAATAAGATGATAAAGTACATCGGTTTTTATTTGTTTTTTACTTTTTTATTATTTTTTTTCACCCCTATAGTGTTTTATATAAAGCGTACAATTTTCAATAATTTTGTGATAAAATTTTGTTTTATCAATATTTCGACTAAGCTTTGGAATAACAAGTTTTCATCCGTGGCGATAACGTCACGCGTAAATGAACTCTAAAGTAACTCACTATAGATCCCATCATCGCATGACGTTACCGCGACTGATAAAACCTTGTTATTCCAAAAGGTAGATTTACAAAATTAGTAATTTTGTGGTGAAACATACTTGTACCACTTTACTTGAGAATGATAGTTAAGCTAAATCTAGTTTCAGACAAAAGTTTATCATCATCAGATAGTTAACAATATTTTTTTTAAATAACTAGTTTATACAATGTGTATGAAGTAATAAAAGTGTTGAAAAATATAATGAGAAAAAAAAACGTTTTTCCAAGGAATTTGCGGGGCCATTTAATAGTTTAACCACTCGAGCGCTAGAGATTTTCGGGTTTTCGATTACCTCCAAGTATTATTAACTAGCTTTTATCCGCGGCTACGTTCGTCTGGTGTAAGTATGAAATTACTGTACAAAGAATTTTCCCAAGAGAATGAAAAGTTTTTCCAGGATGAAAAGTAATTCGTGTCACTTCCCAGTCCTCCAACGCCAATTTGCCTTGCACCTGGGTGGCGATATTCCCGTCTTTACACTGTGCAGACAAAAAAAAAGAGTGTGCTTTAGACCACACGACTGAAGTAAAACTTCTTTAACTTCATCTATATGATGGGAAGAGAGAAAGAAAATGTACGCGTGCACCGCTCTCTTTTGCTCCTACAGTGTGATACAGACAATAGGCCTGAACTGTGATTTAGATATACGAAACGTAACTGGCTATGAGAGAAATAGAGAAAGAAAATGTGTGCTCGCAACTCCCTCTCTTGCCCCTACAGTAATATACGAAACGTAACTCTCTCTCTTTCTATCTTCATTAACTTATATCTTCCTCTCAACTACCGTTCTCCTCGCTTTTCGTAACGCTCTCGTCACGCATTCACCAGCTTACTCCCCAAGTCAAGCGTGCGTAAAGAAGTTTTACTTCTAATCTATAACAAAGTAATGCGAATGCAACCAAAATATTGAAATATATACAGGTTGTTTAGGGACGTACTTGACTTACTTTAGCCAGTGATTCCTGTCATTATTGAGAGACTTTTGAATTTTTGCATGTCTTTTTTTTTCTAATTTTATTTTCTTAAAAAGTCAAACAAAAAAAAAATCTTCCACAAATCGTCACTGGTGACCCAGCCGAGTAGCCGACCTACCACTTACCCCGCCCGTAACCGTTGAATATCTACTGATTTTTCATGTTATTAGTTGAAAAAAAAGTCACCGATGAGCAAAATTTCATTTACGTTTTTCACTCCAGATAATGTCAGTCAGGAATCACTGATTAAAGTAAGTCAAGTACGTCCCGTTTACGTTCTACGTTTTTTTCCGAAATTCAGAGACGACACGAAAAAGACGGGACGATAAACCCACCCTTAGGGATGAAAGTTGAGTAATCGAATTGTAAGTTTATGGTACAGGAGACGGGGGAACCCTCCCAGTTCCTGAGATCAGCCTCGCTGCCCATGTTCCCCCAGGACGAGTGCACGGGGCTCTACCGGTCCCGGGTCAACGTCACCCAGCAGATGCTGTGCGCCGGGTACAGGGAAGGAGGAAAAGACGCCTGCGTGGTAAGAAATCATCTCAAATGTTTCATTAGGTAATGCGCGTTTTCATTCCGCGACAAAATATCCCCGACAAAATATCCTACGGATAAAACATCCGCCAACAAAATATCTACTAAAACATAACCTAGCCCAACCTAACCTAACATAACCTAACCTAACCTAACCTAACCTAACCTAACCTCACCTAACCTAACCTAACAAAAATTTGGAAAAAAAATTGTCTTTACTTTAAGTGTATTATTTTTGTCCCGTTTTTTATTCGGTTAGGTTTTAGTAGATATTTTGTTGGGGGATGTTTCGTCCGTAGGATATTTTGTCTTGGATATTTTGTCGCGGGATGAAAAGTCGCGGAACCGTTTCATTATAGTGTGTTAATAAGCGCCGACTTTTAATGCCGACCTGACACCGTATATCTGATACAGAAATCATTGCAATAGGCGAGATTAAGGTCCGAAAAGTGGCATGCCTCCCGGCCAACGCCTTTTTCTGTCGCACGTGAGTTTAATGCATCTTTCGCTTACGATCACTGTAAAGTCTAAAAGTCACTGTACATGCGCGAGTGTTTTTCTGGATGAACTAAACTCCAAATTTTTATTATTTTTTTCCCTATCCCCATATGGGGGTGTGCTGGACCTCGTCCCTGATTCATCTTTAGTTACATTATTAATTTTGCAGATCCTTCTCAAATCTATCTGCGCCTCCCCCAATGACATGTGCAGGCTTGAGGCTTGATCAGACGACCTTGACTGTCCTTTGTCCTGCCTCTGACTACCCAACGCTGAATTTTCTTTTAATCTTCGGGTATTTTACCCCAAATATTCAGTTAACATTCTTGGAGGCTTCACTGAGTGGTTGGCTAAAGGACACGGAAGCTAAGTGTAGTTTATGGTCAGACCGAAAGCCTTTCACATTTTTTGTTGGTACTTGCCAATTGATTTGAGATTTATTGTTTTACTTATGTTCTCTATTTTATGCAGGTGCTTGCAGGTTTTTACAGATGCAATGCCGCCTCATGAATGAGTTTTTCTTTTGCCCTGTTTAATTTATCTTTGTCTTACTAACCTATTTTTTGCATTTTGTTTTTCCTGTTAAGCACTTGCATACTGCTTACTAACAACGTATGCAAGGACACTGGAGGTCTAGATGCTTTCAAAATAAATAAATGTAGCTTCGTTTAACAAAAAAAATTAGAATCTTGCGAGAGCCTTGAAGGAGTAACCATAAGTTACTTATACCAGGGCGGGTAAGAAGTGGATAACCTCCACTGTACATGCGCGAGGATGAACCGTATCAAGTTCACGTCGGCATTGAAGTAGCATCGAATTCAATATATATCTAGCACGTTCTATTTGACTGTGTGATCGACAATTATACTTAGAGGCTTCATACTGGGTTACATTTGCTGGGATAGCAAATTTAGAATTATCTTCAATTTAGTCGAAGGTCATAATTAATAACTGTTTTCAAAATAACGGTAATCAGCGTTTAAAGGTGACAATTCTTATAATGTCAAAAATTTGAAATGGCGCCGATTGGCAATATTTCATCCGCGAAATCTTTTAGATGAGCAAACCGCGGCCCGCGAGGTCTCTTCATGCGGCAAACTCGGTTAAATAAAATATCGTAAATTTATAGTTTAAAAATTTTAGTGCTTTCTCACTATTTTGCACAAGGGTTTGTATTTTTTAAAAGTTTTGAAACAACCGCTCAAAATAATAAACTTTTTCTTGTGTATGCAAGAATATTATAGAAAAATGTTCACCTTCGCAGCGTAACGCTTTTTGATATTCATTTTTTATGCGTTTTAAAAAAGTACCCGTTTTTGTATGTTCTTTAATATTTAATACTGGTAAAAACCGATAGTTTGGCACTGGAGATATATTTTTTCCGTCCAATGATTATTGACTTTCAAAAAACATCATTTTATGCAATATAGAAAGGTTGGTGACTTAACCATGTCAAGCAGTATGAACCTTACTCTCTGCGGTTCGCAAACGAACAAATAAAATAATTAATAAATTGACACTCCGGCTAAAAAGATTGATCACCACTGTTTGTCATAGATATGTATTGTTAAAATCATATGACTATTTTTTTTTAATTTAACCTGTGTACATTTTGATTCTAGCTGGACTCCGGGGGCCCCCTAGTGTGGGGCGGAGTCCTACATGGCCTAGTGTCTTGGGGTTGGGGCTGTGCCCGCCCCCTGAGGCCCGGAGTGTACACCAGACTAGCAGCGCCCCCCGTGGGTGATTGGATCCTAAACACAGTCCACATGAACACCACCATCTTAGACAATATTATTCCGGTTTAATAAAAATCCTCAATACTATATAACATTTTTGAAAATGTATGTACATATACAAACCTACTACTTAAATTTGACTAATAAACTTATACGTATCATCCTAAATAAATAACTTTGTGTACCTACCATCATAAAATTAACATCACACAAATCAGGGATCAAATCGTAAGTTTTCACGGAATTTTATAATTATTGTAGGATTTATAAAGATGAAATTAAGAATAAAAGCTAAAATTATATGAAATAAGTGTATCTGTCCCATTGTGATGTGACGATGGGCCGAGAGAGTCCGGCTGGAGAGGCAAAAGGTCTTCCTCAACCAGTCTCTACTGATTTTACCCGCCACGCACTAGGTGAGCAAACTCATCCGCCGCGAAGACCTAGGCAAACTCTACCCGGGCAGCTAAGTCACCAAACGTAGTAAACCACTCGGGGGTGACCTATGGAAGGGGAGTTGATCATCCAATAAATGATTCCCGGGGCCATGGTACCCATACCCGACTCCCAAATTGAAAGTTATTATTAAGTTAATAGTATAATATTTTATTTTAATAATTAACTTATTTTTATAAACATAGAGTTGTAACATGCGCCTTCATCAACTCATGGTTACAATAATGTAATAAAAAATTATATTATAAAAGAAAATGTGTTCTTGCCCCTAAAACTCAGAAACGAGGTGTCAAGTGTTGTAGTGTGTGGTATCAACCCTCTATCCTCCATCCAGAGAGAAGGTTCCCGTTTTTACCTGAAGGGCGTGCTTTTGAAAATATTGGAAGACTGGAAGTTGCGCCCTCTAGAAATTTATTGAGCAATGTTGTGGAATATTCGGGAATACTCTAGAACGTTCGGGAATATCCCGTAACATTCCAGATCATTGTAGAACATTCTAAAATTCTAGAATTTTGTGGAATGTTCTGGAACATTGTGGACCATTCGAAGCCTTTCTTATAGGGTGGGGCTACCCAATGATATGAGATTGAACTGACTCGACGCGACGTTTCGAACGTCGAATGTCAACTCCTTGAGCGATGCCGGGCAGCGTATTTACAAAACCATACCGATTCAGTCGCGGTAACGACAATTTACATTTTAAATATACCTCTATATTGGTTATTTTTTATCACATTGCAAAAACAAAAATTGTTCTAAAATCTAGATAAAATAATCTTTCTGATATGTATATTAGAAATTAATAATTTTATTTCTAAATATGTAAATTTTAATATTATTCCCATATATTTTAAATACACCACTATATTGATAATTTTTTATCACTTTGCAAAAACAAAAAATTGTTCTAAAATCTAGATAAAATAATCTTTCCAATGTGTATATTAGAAATTAATAATTTAATTTCTAAATATTTTAATTTTGATATTGAAAATTTAAAGCGACTGAAACGCGATAGGGATTGTAAATACGCTGCCGGGCACCAAAGCTAGTTTAAAATAAAATAAAGTAGGAAAAAAATTGCTTTCAAAATCATCATATTTGTATTGCGTTTCATGCTGTTATCATTTTTACGCACTTAGAAAGATATACTTTCAATTCTTTCAGATATTTTCTTATCTGAAAGTGAATGAATAATAATGGTTTCTTTGTCTTGTGGGTATATTAATTATAGGTAATTACTGTTCGATTGCTTACTAATTACGTGTAAAAATAATTGATAAGGAATGTGTTGAAGTAAATAGTAAGAATTTCATTTTATTTATTCAGTTCAGTTCAGTTTAAGAGAATGTCTGATATTGTCGTGACAAGTTTCATTATATTATGTATAATCTATTCCATCACCGCAGGTAAATTTAATTTCTGAATCGTGAATTATTTTTATTCTGAATCAAATTATTTATTAATAAGTACGATGGTATAAAGAGTGACCAGTGATGGATGCGAAATATTGTGTTATGGAGAGTGAAATGGTTTTAATACTCAAACTACTACGAAGTGGTAAAAAGTTTAAAAATAAGTAAAATGATATAAGAGATAGCGAAATAATAAACAGTTGCGGAAGAGGCGATAGTGGGGTGGATCTACATTACTGTATCGGTATTTTTTTTTTTATTTATCCGGAAACCAGGGCGTTTATTGATATAACATTATTACATACAAACAAGTACGAAACCCGCCACTAGATGTCTGTTCTGAGACGGGTACATATGTATGCATGTACACAGTGTGTATATGCATATATATGTACCCACATATACAAACATATATACACACATACCTACATACACATATACGTATACGCATGCATGAACATAATCATACAAAAACACATATTATGAAAACATTAGTATGTAAAACCTACGGAAATGGTTAAAAGGTTATCATGTAAGAAGTTTCGTAGAAACAAAAATCGAAAAAGAATTATTGGTAATTGTTAATGGAATGAACATAGTGTCATAAAACCAAAAATCTAAAAAGGATTATTGGGAATTGTTAAAAGGTTATCAGGGAATGTACCTACTTAGTTTCATAAAACCAAAAATCTAAAAAGGATTATTTGGTATTGTTAAAAGGTTATCATGGAATGTACATAGTTTCATTAAACCAAAATTTTAAAAAGATTATTGGGAATTGTTAAAAGGTTAGGTAAATTTTCGTGATTAGTGTCCATGGTTATTACGAATAATTTTTAGAAAAAAACTTTACATTCGCCTTAATCACTATAAAAGGAAACTTTTTGCATCACGGCTGGCGGAAAATAATGCATTTTAATTTTCAATGTCGTTAAATAAAATTTCACTTCGCGAACCGACACTACGACAGCCCGACCGCTGCCGCCCGCCATTTTATCACTGTTAAAATACGTTTTTGAATGGTTTGTTTGGTTACGCAGGGTTTGTGTAGCGGGCTTGTGTATGTTATCTTTACTTTAAAAAACAGCCTACGTTTTTGAATGGTTTGTTTGGCTACGCAGGGTTTGTGTAGCGGGCTTGTGTATGTGACAAAATGGCGGGCGGCAGCGGGCGGGCTGTCTAGTGTCGGTTCGCGAAGTGAAATTTTATTTAACGACATTGAAAATTAAAATGCATTATTTTCCGCCAGCCATGATGCAAAAAGTTTCCTTTTATAGTGATTAAGGCGAATCTAAAGTTTTTTTCTAAAAATTATTCGTAATAGCCATGGACACCAATCCCGAAAAATTACCAAAGGTTATCATGGAATGTACATAGTTTCATAAAACCAAAAATCTAAAAAGGATTATTTGGAATTGTTAAAAGGTTATCATGGAATGTTTCATAAAATCAAAAAATTCGTTTAAACTTTAAAAATTCATCAGATACACGAGTAATGAATGCTAAAGCTAGCATCTTAATCTAAAAATATTAAAATTTCAACAAAAATATATAAATAAACGTAGGAAGTAATAATAAACTAAATATGCGTATTAATAATATGAGTCTTTCCAGTTAAATAATACGTGTACTTTTTATAATTCCTTGGAATTCACGTGAATTTGTCATCATGCGTTGGTCATTTGGAGTACATCATCAATCAGTTTTACATATTTATTTTTCCACTGAGCCCTGTTTTTGACAGATGAGTGTAATACACATTGTAAATCATGTTCCAATTTTTTTTCTCCCTTAAAACATTATTCAATACTTCGCATCAAGTACCAGTCATTCCATATCACAAAATGACACACCTTTTTTTATGTACGAGTATCTATGTACAAACGCGTCGCGTAAAATAGTAAGACATATTTTTTTCCCATGTGCTCGACTCCCACATGAAAATTATACACATGTTTCGTCCTAAGATCCAATCGACTAAACCAACACCTACGAGAATGATTATAAAAACATCGTAAAAATGTATTGTGGTAGTACTGTTTGCTTTACGTGTTTTGTGATTCCACTCTGTTATTTGAAAATACACTTTACTTAGAATGCACGATTTTTTTAATGGCTATAATGACTAATATAATATTAATCTCAACGATATTTTGAATAAAGATCTAATCTAAACTACGATTCCAAAAAAGATTCATACTGATGGTATGTTTGTATTTTAATGATAATACACGATTATTATATTGAAAGTATATATCCATTTATCAGGGCACACATTTTGAAGTTTACATTTAGTTCAATATAACGATAATAACAATAACAACAGTAGTAGGTACCAATGTAAATGCGTTCTACAAAATTATGAATCATCAAACCGTGCAATTTTTTCATGAAGCATTAAGCAAATCTAGCAGAAGCCACGAAGTTAAGAGAAACTAATTTTACAGGGGAGCAAAAATACTAAACATTAATTTATAAGTTAAGAAAAGGTGTTGTTTATAGTGAACAGTAGTTCTGTATTTAGTTTGTAGTGGCTACACGAGGAAAAATCAAGACTATTGTACCAAAACCACATATTATGGTGTTTGCAACAAATATAAAACAGTGATCAAAAAGAAAATTAGTTTCATTAATAAAAAATTAAACTGTATTCTGAGATTTTGTCTTCAGTTAGTTACTATAAATTATATGTCAGATTCACGATTTATTCAGAAATATTCGAGGTTGAAATTAATTTTACAATAGATCGGTTGTTTTCAACTTATGCCAAAATAAAATACCGTTTTGTGGGCACACGAAATACACTTTGAGGTTTTGATATTACAAGCGGAAATATACAATTAAAAAAATTATTCAAAATTTGATAGAAAAAATATATCAATTTTTTTGTCTATTGTCGATTTTTTTTTCGTAAACTGTAAAAATAACATTTTATACGAAACTAAAAACATGTTAAATTTTCCAGTATAATAATTTAGGTTATCTTCTTACAAAAAAAATTCAAAAACTTTGATAATATTTTCAGAAACATGCATACAATGGAGGTCTATGTCCTTTCAGAATATATCGCATTTTCTCGTAATTTATTTTAAGGGTATTAAAAAGTGCACAAAAAATATTTAATCATATTTAAAAAGTACATATTTTGTGGCTCGATTTAAAAAAAAGTAAGGGTTCTATCGAAAAAATGTTTGTTAAATACTAAAATACACAATTTTGGAATTTATTTCTTAAAAATCATATTGTCCAAATGTAAACCCACGCGTTCGCGGCATTAATTTAATCGAAGAGTAAAATTTCTCATGACGGCTCGGCAGGTAGGCTTCGTGATGGCCGCCATTTCGTGACAAATATTTTCTTTTGATAGAGTCAGGGGAAGTTGGATTTTTGGCGTACACTTTAGATTTGAGATAACCCCACAGGAAAAAGTCCATAGGGGTTATGTCAGGACCACGAGGAGGCCAATTTATGTCACCTCTCCTGGAGACCAATTTGCCAGGGAAAATGTCATGAACTCGTGGCAGACGTAATGGACGTATGTAATGTTGCTCCGTCTTGCTAGAACCATGTTCTTTGGTTATACCAGTAAGTTTGTAGGGGTGCAGCATTAGGTATATGTGCAAAATGCTGTGCAACGATGATCTATGCACATTTAAAGCACACTCTCTACGTTTTCTACCGTTCTCGATGACCTTGGTCGCCCGGATTTTGGTTTTGCCAGCGTTGTACCGATCTCTTCAAACTTTTTGACCCATTTTCGAATGAGAGGAATGCTTGACGCATCATTGAATTGACGAAAACCTCAAATATTGCAGAATCTTCTACGCGGTACAGTAGCCGAATCACCATTTTTGTAAAACTCTCGCACGCAAAATGCGCGGTCGCTCCCGAGAAATGCTTCATAGCAACTAAATTCCCAAGAGCCAGACTACTAATTGAGGTGTGTAGATGCAAAGGCAGCAATCTCCCATTTATGTGTTTTTGAGAAAAAGGCAAAAAACTTTTAGACATTAAATGGGATTTCACAGAACATTGAAAAAATTACATTAAATAGCTGTTTGATATCATGGATTATTTGCATCATCAGATTTTTTTAATGCAAGCCTATAAAAAGATAAATAACTTTTTAATCCGGAGATTGCTGCTTTTGCTACCAAGTGTTGGAGATTGCTGCCTTTGCTACTAACAACATTGGAGATTGCTGTGTTTGCTACAAACCTTCCCAAAAAACCGCCATCTTTGTTTTGTGTTGATTGGCTTCAAGGAATGCTTTATAACTCAATAAGGGGTAATTGCAAAAAATAAACTTTTTGAAGATATTATTGAACATTTTTTCCAGAAAACAGGTGTTGTTATGCGTGGAGCAAAAAATATGAGAAAAGATGATACATAATATTCTGAATAATTAATAATTCAGACAGTGAAGCAAAAATATGAAAAAAAAATAGTGTAATATGAGGAAGAAAAAAACAAGTTTGAAAAATTAGTTTTATATTATTATGTCAAAACATTTATTTTTTATTTTTTTATATGAATGCCGCACAAGAGTCACCAACTGCTCCCGTCTGGAGCCAGCGAGACTTGGCATCCCCAATTATTGGGGTATGTTGTGAGGATGAAAGTACTTTCGTTCCTTTCCTTAAAAAAAACCCTCCACATAGCATCTCCAAAGATGACACAGGCCTTAAGGAAAAAAATGTAAAAAATATATATACTACACTAGCTGACCTGACAAACACTGTTCTGCCATATAAATTATTTCTAGTGAGGGGTTGTCCATTAATCACGTAAGGCTCGAAAGGGGGGGGGGTTCGGAAAAAATCACGAAATATCACGATGGGGGGGGGGGGGTATAATGAGATATCACGTGTATTTATTTTTCTTGATAATAGTCCGAAAATTTCAAAATTCTTTGCACTAAAAAAATTACACGTGATTTTGGGGGGGGGGGGTTAGTCTGAAACCTCACCACATATCACCAAGGGGGGGGGGGGGTTAAAAAGTTGCTAAAAAAACATCACGTGATTAATGGACGACCCCTGAATATTTTTGTTTGTTAAATGAAAAATGTATTGTAAGTGTGTGGGGATGGGATCTATGATAGAAAGAGGAATGGAACGCTGTAGCTGATGATCGCCGATAAACACAATTAAAAATTCCACTAAAGTAGGCAAATAACAAAAAAAGAAAAACAATATGACTATGAAAAGTAATTGAGTATACCAGGGCTTCCCTAACTGTGAGTCGCGACGCCCTGGGGGCGCCGTGGTATCATCCCAGGTGCGTCGCGCGTCGTGAGGCAATCTTAATAGGTTGGCTGTCTGTGTCGATGCGACCGAGACGGGTTAGCGCCATGCGCATTGTGATGCGGCGGCGGGAGCGGGCGGCCAGTGCGATACTTGGGCGAGACAGGTTTCTCTGCAGTTGCAGTAATTAAGAACAAGTACAGATCGAAAATAATCGTGGCAATTTCAAAACATCAGCCTCGTTTTGAGAAACTACGCTCAGAAAAGCAAGCACATCCTTCTCATTAATACCAACGAGCAGCAGCATTAGCAGGGGTGCCCGGGTTCATGGGGTGAGGTTTGTCTAGGTCTAGGAGGCGGATGACCAGTACACACTGAACTCCAGATTCCTACCCACCCCTTAAACCCTTTTCCTTCCCAGAACTTTCCTCTCCTTCCTTTCCTTAAAAAAACCGTCCACACAGCATCCCCAAAGATGACATAGGCCCTGAGGGAAATTATTTTCCTCAGGGCCTCCTGTGTGGAGCTCATGTAAAAAAAAACGAAAAAAAGGGTGTGGTTGCTTTTTTATCTTTTTTGTTTACTTTCATTTTTGTTTTTACGTTGTGTTCTTTATTTTCTAATAAATATTTTAGATACTATTTGGAGTTTTTCTGGCAAATTGTTATTAGGCTAGAACTACAACTAGTAGGTAAATGCATGGCAAGAAGGCCAGGGCGTCGCAAAAATATGGCAACTTCCCAAGGGCGTCACAGTTGAAATAAGTTTGGGAAGCCCTAGAGTATACAATTTTTTTGTCAGTGTCTTTAGCCATCACAAATAAGCTCGATGGTTTGCCCACGCGAGAACATGATGCCGAATGAAATATCAAAATGACGCGACGCTTCTCGTGAATGTCTTGCGCATGTGTGGATGTAAGTTCGATGAGGCGGACGAAACGCCATCTTTCATTCGAGAATGTAAATAATTTCGTTCTGTTTGAAATATGAAAGACGGTTAAATTTGTTCATACAAAAATTGATACAAAAATTAAAATCGCTATTAAAAAATAGGAGAGTGGGGGTAGGAGGGTTAAAATTTGGGGTTATAGGTATTTGTTGATGACAAATAAAAAAAAAAACATTAAAAAAAATTGTTAAAAAAAAAAAAAAATTCTGGATAGGGACACCCTGATCACCTAGCGGTATGAAATATACTTTAAAACCTATTCTCATATCTACCAAACATACATAAAAAATTATAAAAATCGGTAAAGCAGTTTCGGAGGAGTGCGACCTCAAACACCGTGACACGAGATTTTTATATGTATATGTATAAGATAGATATTATTAAAAAGTGAATTAATTGTGAAATACCACAAATTAATCAAATAAAATTTATTTGTGCACGCCGGGTTCGAACCCGCGACCTTCGGATTGTGAGTGTTACCTCGGGACCACGGAGGCCGTCAAAACATCAAACATGGCGTGAAGAAAATATGTCAAATTGTCCGATTTTTAATGTAATGGCTACTAAAATATATTATTTTCCATTTTCGGAAACGGAAATACTTACTTCTCATTATTATCTAACTGATACTAGGTATTTTTGAAATAAAAAGTGCAAAAGAGAAAAATAAATAGATTATCATTAATAGATAATTTTTTGAGAGTTATAATGCTTTCCTCCAAGCCAAAATAAAATCTGACAGCTACATTCCATGATATTTTTGTAACATTTCATTTCTAATTTTCAGACTTAATAATAGGTTTGCTGGCGTCTTTTGATAATGCTGGGATCGGGTGACAATCCATCTTCAATAATTATCGAAAATATTTATTCCAAACACACTTTTACATACTTCAAAACATCAAAAACTCACATAGAAAAATCAGTACCAAATGCTACTTTAGTATGGAGCGGCCATCTTGTCACGTGACACTTCCTATGAATTTGATTGGCCGAAATGGAGAATGCTACGTTTGCTTTGAAAAGAACATGGAGATTGCTGCCTTTGCTTTTAATACGTATTTTCAAACTCGAATTTTGATGGGAATAAGTTGAGTTTGTAAATAAACAATGCATTTATTAGGTGCACAATTTGAATCTCTATGGAACTGCATTCATAACTTTTTTTTCGATATTTTGGAGATTGCTGCCTTTGCATCTACACACCTCAATTGACATATCCCCCGCTCCCCTTGGAAAAGTTGCGTTCACACAGAAAGCAAAACAAATATATACTTTCTTTTGGGACACTCTGTATATTACAATTGTTTGGAAGTGTCTACGGTGAACTTTTAAACGCCAATATAAAGCGTGGTGTACCTACCTAAAAATTAAAAATGCTGCACTGCTATCGATGTACCCTGTACAAAAGACACAAAAATATCCGAGGGATTAATTAATAACAAATTATAAGGTTCTAGTCAAGTATCACCAAGTATGTATGAAGAATGAATTAATGATGAATGTAAGTAAGTCATAAGTCATGGTATTTGAAAGAGAGAGTATGAAAACAAAGTGCAACATAATTGTGAATGATGAGTATTTGGAGCAGGTGGATTTGTTTGTGTACTTGGGAAGTATGTTTACGAGAGATGGGAAGGCTGATAGAGATATCGAAAGAAGGGTAAATGCAGGCATCTCTATTAATGGAGGACTGAACGCCGTTGGCGCCAACAAAATACTGTCCAAAGAAGCGAAGTTAGCCGTCCATAATGGAGTGCTGGTACCTACCCTGATGTACGGCAGTGAGGCATGGAACTGGCAGAGGAAGGATGAAAGTAGACTGAATGCTGTAGAAATGAAATCCCTGAGGCGTATGCGTAGTAAAACTATGTAAGAACGTGTGAGAAATGTGGAGATCCGCGAAGAATGCAAGGCTGATGTAAGCATAATGAGTAAGATTAAGAAAGGGACGCTCAGATGGTTTGAGCATGTAGAGCGAATGAACGAGGAAAGGAGTGTAAGGAGAATAAATGACGCAAAATTGAATGGTATAAAAAGTCGGGGACGCCCGAGGAAGACATGGTACGACCAAGTGAGTCAGATACTTGAGTCGGGCCATGTGAAGAGTCGGAATAATAAAAGAGCGTGTATGAGACGATGTACGAATGTGAACGAGGCAAGGAGTTTGTGCCAAGATCGAGTTGTTTGGCGGTCCGTCCTCTCTGCCTACCCCTGCGGGGAAACGGTGTGATAGTTAGTTAATTAGTTATCTTATCACAGGGTTAATAAATATATACTCCCTATTCCTGCTGTGTGTTATTTGAAATTGCACATTATTTAGATTCATCAATTTACTCGGAAAGTGACTCGACCCGTGGGACGTAAATTTGCCGAGGCAAAAAACTGCATTTCCTCAGTTGCCTACAAGCAGATTGAGGAAATAACGTTTCCGGGTTTGGTAATGGCAGCTGATTCTGTGTTTTAAGTCTTTCACTGAACCAAATGCCGTGTTGTATGAACCCATCCAATTTGTGCTAATAATCGCGTTAAAGTATTATTAATCTCGATGCATTGCATTCAATTGGATTTATAATTATTTCAATGATTTCAATTTGTAGCGCCGTACATTTTTTAGGTTGTGGTTTTAATAATTGTGTAGGTGCTAAATAAACTGTTTTCACAAGCAGTGTGTGTTTTCATCATCTTTTCCCCTTGTTCTATTCGGGTCGAGGATTACTGCATCTTCAAGGCTCCTCCATACGTCCCGTAGACCCAACCTCTCCTCACACAGTTTCTGGAGTTGCCTCGCCCAACTGTGTCTGGGGCGGCCCACTGGACGTCTACCCTCTGGAATCGTACTCAGTATCTTCTTCGGAATTCGATCGTCAGACATTCTTAGTACATGCCCAAGCCACCTCAGTTGCGACTTTTCTACGAAGAGTAGCAGTGGTTCAATGTTTAGATCATCTCGAATCGTCGAGTTTCATATATGATCCCATTTCGTAACCCCTGCCACTCCCCTAAGTATCTAATATGTGTTTTACTTGTTTAAATTGTAAATACTAACAGTTTATACGCTTTTATTAAAGACACATCGATTATCGTTTATTATTTATCATATTATTATCGTTTTCCCTTTAGGTGGGTGCATAACATAAAAAAAGTTATCTCTATTGTTTTCTCAGTGACTAAAAAAAGAATGGCTAAATTACATGAACGAACCTCGATAGCTCAGTGTTCTAGATTTTAGAGTGATAATAATTGCTAAAAAACGTAAATAAATGAAATTTGTGAATTAAAAAAAATAATAATAATAAAAAAATAAAAAATAAATTGAATCGAAAGATGCTACTTATGAATGATGATATTTATTAATTAGCATCATTTCATAATTTTCAATTTTTTTCATAATTCCTAGAGCGTAAATAACCCTTTTTTTATTACTACCATTCGAATTTCGGTTGTGTTTTCTTAATTGAATGAATGTAGGGATGAAGTTGAAACTTGAAGGTGGAAATTAACCCACTTCCCGACATTCCATCGAGCTGAATCTTGGCAGATAGACTCGTTGTTGATGACAAAGCAATCTATCAATAAGTTTTGGTGGCAGGCGTACACACGCGAAACATATGCGCGTTTCTCGGTAATACAATGACATAACAGTAATTAAAATACGAAATAAATGTCGGGCTTATCAACTCGGGATTTGGCCCGATTGGTAGCGTGGATAATTCCGGTCACTGGTTAGGAAGATTTAACCTCAGTGAAACCAATGTGTTCTTCAAATTTTAAAAGACATTTGAAAATAGATGTATTATAGTAAACAACTTTGTTTTCTCCGGGTCAATTTTTTTTCTAATCACGAAATATTTCGTGTAACCGAGGTTATTCGCTGTTTGACCGAAACCAGTGGGACTTCGTCATCCCCAATGGAGGATATGTTGAAATTTGTTTGTGATCAGGTACCAGGGTGGTACTGAGAATACATAAAATTCTGTGTTGGAATATTTTAATGTAAAATGTAAAGGTAAGATTTAAAACATGTTTCCAGAGTCTTCGGAGAGTGCAGAGGCCGACAGAAGTGACCTGCGCATCGTCGGTGGGGAGGACACTGAGATTTATGACCATCCATATATGGTAAAACAATTATTATGTGTTCAATACTTGTAAAATTAATTTTCGGCGCCTTTTTTAATTAAATTCGCGCAAGATAAAAAATTCGAGTAAAAAACAAAAATCTCTGGCATCAAATCAACATAGCCGTTGCACAGCATTTCAGGGCATCTCTAGAAGGGCCGGTGTTGTGCAGTCGCAATTGGAGCGCTCCGCTCCGACACCGACTTGCCAAGGCGCCAAGTATCCAAAGAGCTAAGGCGCTTATAATATCTAACACCTAACACAGAGAACTTGAGATGCTTACTGGCGCCAGGTGCCGCTTGGCTCAGGGTCAGCCCTGATCTCTAATTTACGCCACCATATGCGGTGTTTTTTTAATTTTTATTTAATTATTTTAATATTACGTTTGATTACAGTAATGAGGTATTGCCCATCTCACTAGGTGTGAAACCTGTGTTGAGATGGCAATTTACAGAGTGGTTGTTAGCAAGGTTTTTGTTTACATAATATTATGACAATGACAGTTGACAAATTTCCTTTTTTTTTAAATATACAATTCAAGTATGAATGTAGAAGATCAAGATGAAGAGAAGGTTTGCAAAGTCGTCTTCATTATAACCTTTTAAATATCCATATCATTTGTTTCGTCTTTTTCAATTTTCAACTAGATAAAGAGATTTAATAAAGAAGAGTGTTAGTTGTTCATCAGTTATTTTCTTTCTTTAAAGTGTAAATTTTATTCGTAGATTTCCATTGAAAAAATCTGTTTATTTTGTCATTTGTTTCGTCTTTTTCAATTTTCAACTAGATAAAGAGATTTAATAAAGAAGAGTGTTAGTTGTTCATCAGTTATTTTCTTTCTTTAAAGTGTAAATTTTATTCGTAGATTTCCATTGAAAAAATCTGTTTGTTTTGTCATTTGTTTCGTCTTTTTCAATTTTCAACTAGATAAAGAGATTTAATAAAGAAGAGTGTTAGTTGTTCATCAGTTATTTTCTTTCTTTAAAGTGTAAATTTTATTCGTAGATTTCCATTGAAAAATCTGTGATTATGCATCGTCATAAATAATAACTACTTACAGATAAATTTCAAGTCTTCAACAAGACGTGATTTTGTTTACATTAACAACTTGTTAGATATCTTCAAAATCATTCTTTGCTAGTAAATCCGAGTTTATTTTACATAAGCTGTAGGAGGCGCTGAGGAAAACGATTTCCCTCGGGGCCTGTCATCTTTAGGGATGCTGTGTGGAGGTTCTTTTCAGGGAAAGGAAAAAGGTATGAGGGGTGGGTAGGAATCAGGAATGTCGGACGTATGAAACCATCTTTCCCACTGTGGTACAAAGCGATTGGTCGAGAGAATCCGGCCAGAGAGGTAAAAGGGTCTCCATCAACCAATTTCTTCCGAATTGGTCCGCCACATAGTAGGTGGGCAGTCGCATATGACACCAAGACCTAGAAAAATCTCACCCCATGAACCCCAGCATCCGTGCTTCACCAAACGTAGTGAACTACTTGGGATGACCTATAGCAGGGGTGTTGGTTATTGTGGTATATCACCAACAGTTCTCCAACTCACCTTGGGAGGAGATTTATTAAGTGGGCAGACTAATGTTCTTTCAGTATAAATCTGGTTTATTGATACTTCGTGTATACAGTGTTGACCACGATAGTCGACCTATCTAGGAACTGGCTAATTGGAATCTGAGGTGAGAATTCTGCTGTTCTCTATGAGCTGTTGGACCCTCTGTTGCCTATAGCTGGTACTAAGCTAGCTGCCATCTAGCGGAGTCTTAAGACAGTTCTTAGTAATGCCATCTATGTGAGAAAGTCGGAAGCTTTTAGATACACTACAGTTTTCCAATAAATCGTTCCCGGGGCGACGCTAATGTATTAAAACTGGCAAAAAAAATCATAATTGTGACTGTCCACTCTAGCAAAGCTCTCCATTCCAAAAGATTATTTATTTGTCAGTCTTCAAGAGTAATCCTCATTTTCATTTTTCAAAGGCGAAACATTATTCAAATACGAAACATCTTTGTATCTAAAGTGATAAAAACATCACAGATATGTTAATGATTAAAGTAAGGCAGCTAAAAAGGCCAAATTCCGTCAGTCATGTATGACGAGACGGAATAAAATATACGCCTTTGCCTTCTAGAATAAATCAACGCATATAGATAAAAGAAAAAAAAAACACTTTCTTATTTTTTTCTCAAACCCCAGTCCCAACTGCCCCCCTTTGGAGCCAGTGAGACAATGGCATCCCCAATTAGGTTAGGGAACGTACCCATACTACGTGACCAACTTATTGCAATTTTTAACCCCCCCCCCCCCCCCCCCCTCCCCGGTGACCAAAAACCTAAGGACGCCGCCGCTCATTTGTACTAAGCGTGGTATTTTGAAGAACCCCCCCCCCCCTCCCGAACAGGTCACGTAGTATGGGTACGTTCCCTTATATTGTGTGGCTTAAGGTAGTAGGGAGGGGAAGGAGATGGGGTAGAGAAAAGTGGGGAAGTATCTGGCTATTCAGATCTGGTCACCAAACTCGGCTAAAGCCATTTCAAGCGAGGTTTCAATGCTGAATGGTGGTCTTACACAAGGGCGATACTGAGAGTATCATCCACTCTGGAACGGGCCGAAAATACACTTTATATTTATATTAATTAATTATTTGTGAAATAACACAAATTAATCAAATAAAATTATATTGAGCACGCCGGGATTAGTGCGCGGATTCGAACCCGCGACCTTCGGATTGCGAGTCGAGAGTCTTACCGCTCGACCAAGCAAAACCTTAACATAAACGCAGTGTAAATATTATGCGTTTCGTAAGTTCGTAATTAATAATGAAAACATTACTAATCAACGGCGTAGCTGTGGTTAACCGAACTCAAGCAGGCTTAAGGGCCCGCAACCCGGATTTGTAGCGATTTATTACATATTTCCCTTAAACACGGTAAGTTTGAAAGCTCTAAAAAAAATATATGTTATTCTTGAAGATAATATCTAGACTTTACCCGCGCCGAAACGCAAATTACATAAAATTCCCTCCATAGAAAAAATTCGCAAAGTATGCTCCAAAAATTATTATTAACAAGTTTGTTTTAGTTATTTTACAAGTTATATGAATGAAAAAATTCACAGTGTTTTTTTAAATGCTGTTTAAGATAATGTCCGCGAGATTTTTGCTCTATTTTAAACTAGTCGTGTTTTATTAAACACTTTCGCAATTTTCGCATCGATTTTGTCGCTGTAAATGTTAGCGCTCTCCTCTAACATTCGTAATTTTGTATCTCTCCATCTTCTTCTTTTCGGGCCCGGTTGCGGAGCTTTAAGAGGAATATACAAGCCAAATATACATCTGGTGTGTCTTAAAAACATCACAGATAATGTTAATGATTAAAATAGGACAGCTAAAAACGCCAAAATCTGTCAGTGGTATAAGAAGCATTTATTGGATAACCAATACCATAGGTCACCCCACTGCAACGTTTGGTGACTTAGGGTGCCCGGGTTCATGGGGTGAGGTTTATTCAGATCTTGGCGACGGATGCGTCTGCCCACTTACTGTATGGCGGGCCGGATCGGGAGAGACTGGTTGAAGGAGATCGTTTTGCTCCCATCGCCTTGCACCGCAGGGGGAGTAATGGATTCATGCCGTCACTCTTGGCCCCCTGACTCCTATATTCATATCCGTCACTCATAACCTTTTGTTTCTCAGAACTTCGTCTCCATCCTGTCCTTTAAAAGACCCCCCACACAGCATCCTCAAAGATGACATAGGCATTGAGGGAAATTATTTTACTCAGGGCCTCCTAAGTGACATGAATGTTCTAATCCTAAGTGACATGAATAAAATTTACATAAACACAGGTGTTATGTTTGTTGTTTGTTTTTGGGGTGTTATGCCGTGTTACGCTACCTCCTCCTTTAACCAGCCCTTTAGCAGGTATTATGAATGAAAATCGCTTTGGGGTCGTCCATTAATCACGTGAGGTTCAAAGGGGGGGGGGATTCGTAAACAATCGCGAAATATCACCGGGGGGGGGGGAGTATAATGAAATATCACGTGTATTTATTTTTCGTGATAATATTCTGAAAATTTCAAAATACTTTGTACTAAAAAAATACACGTGATTTTGAGGGGGGGTGGGGTTAGTCTAAAACCTCACCACATATCACTACGGGGGGGGGGTTAAAAAGTTGCTAAAAAAACATCGCGTGATTAATGGACGACCCCTTTGCAAACGAAGTCTAGAACTTAGCCTCAAAATGGTTTTTAATACTTTGTGAATACTTTTAAAAGAAATAAAAAAGTTAATCAAAGTAAACTGTCACATTTAATTTTAGGGAACGTACCCATTTTACGTACAATTTTTTGCATCTAAACGGAATTTTTTCTGTGTCTTATTCTCTTTCATATTTTCACTAAGATTATTAGATCTTCTTCTTTAATGATAAATTACATTGATGTGAATAACCTTAAAAAGTTATAAAAAGAGAGTTGTTCTAATAAAATTGAAAAAACACATTGTTTATTAGTTTACGCTTCTACTTTTTAAAAAGTACTAGTAATTAACAATTTTATTTTAATTCTACTCAAACAAAAAGATAGCAAAAGCTTTAATAATTTAACAAAAGTATTTTTTTATACTAGCTTCACACTGAGGAAAAAAAATCCCTCAAGACCTATGTCATTGCGGGGTGCTGTATGGAGGATGTTTTTAGGGCAGGGACGGAGAGGATGTTCTGGGAAGGAAAACGGCCCGCTGTAGATGGGCAAACGCATTTGCCGTCAATACCTAGACAAACCTCACCACATGCACTCGGTCACCTCTGCTAAATAACCAAACTTAGCGAACCACTTGACGTGACCCATGGCAAGGGTGTAGGTTGTTATTGTAGGGCGGCTGTGCCCACACCCGCCCCCTTAATTGAAATAAACCGATTCGATAAAAAAAAAATAGCGATTTCACTGATAGCTTCGCAAGAACTAACATAAGAATCTGTGGCGGTTCTCACTCTACATCATTTGCATTTTCACGTTGCGCAAACGTCTGACGCAATAAAGACGAGCAAATCAAGAGCAACAGGTTTTCTCGCTTTCTTGGAGAAGTTTAAAATTTCTACAATTTGTTTGCAATGTCAATTTTAGTAACAGTTACAGGAATGACCATATTATGTAAATCTTTCAATTGGTGCTCCCATCCGTTTGTTGTAATAAATTTTTCAGCGATCTGGTTCTTTATTTGCACGCTTTGAATAATTTTCTTTAGTCAGGAGTGAGAGTGCGGTTTCAGCTTCACAAAAAGAACTTGTTTCACAATGACAAAAGGGTTTTGAATGAAGTTGTGAATATTTATTGGAACTATTTATTTTCATATGAATACAGTAATGCTCTAATGCTAATCTTCAGAACGTTAAATTCTTCAGTAGAATTCAGAGAATCCCTCAGGCCTCGGGCCTATTTCGTCGGAAGGTCAAAATATTTCCGCTTTGTAATAAAACACAAATAAACCAAAGATATATGAATATTACTAGACCAGAACATAAAATATAAGGTGAGGGGTAGACAACAACTACAGCGGGGTGCAGAGCGGGAAGATGACGTTGGAGATACGAGTATGTGATTCGTCAATAACTCAATATGACAGTATATAGGCATCTCGCGTTATAATATCACCATTTAGTTCTTAATAGTCAACTCTTCTTTTGAATGAATAGACCTTTTTACATGGGAGCGCGAATTGCTCGCCGCATAATGAACAAATTTTCAACGTCTAAATACGGCAAAGTAAAGTTCGCTTATTTTCAGACTCCAATATTTTGTTGCCATATTTAGTTAGGACACTTTTACAAATGTTTCATAATTAACTTACCCTAGTAAATATCGACGAGCACACGCCATATTTCGAGTGATAGTATAAATTTACACGTTTTCAAAACATAAACCATGTAGCTCATCGTTGTCATTTCGTAAAATGCAACGATGAGCGCTCGACGCTGGCTCGCAGAAGAATGATGACGTCACATTGATTAGACTCACGCGAAGCCATACTCAATTCCAGCCGGTTCCAATGGAACTGGTATGGGGAGGGGGAAATAATACGCTTTTGCCACTCAGGGCAGGTCTAGTAATATTCACATGTCCATGGAATAAACAAAATATTTCTGAACGCATCCAAAAACTAAAACTGTTTTAGAAAGGTGATATAGTACCTTCGTTTTCAAACTTTATAATTCAAAATAAACATACAATATTTGAAATTAATGCAAGCTTATGTTTTCTTCTAACTAAAATTACTGATAACGAAAAAATAAAAATACACATTTTATTAGGGATTGTATTATAAACGTTTTCGTAGTTCACTTTTTTGTCGTCTCATGTAAAAATAATTAATATAAAATTCCCAAAATTTCTAAATTTTTTTCAAATTGTTGCCGAAAACTTTGGTTTCATAAACGTGTACATTTTAATTATTTTGCTGTTCAATTTTAGATTTGAATATAAAGCACGGTTATTTCACTTTCTAACGCCGTTTTGGTCATGATTATAAGGGAGACAACGATTTCTCTGAGATCTATATGAGTTGTTGCGAAAACCGAACCAATTAATCTGAGAGGTTAAAAAATCATACTTAAATAACAGTTATAAAACAATAAGAATTCAATCAATTTTCAGAAAATGCCATTTATTCGTTTGAACTGAGGAGATAAACTAATGTCGAATGTCGAAATTCTTCCTTGACCAGACTTTTTCATTTGCCTGTCTGGTGCCTAGGGATCAAAAAGTCCGACGCAAATTGATAATATTATTTTTTTAAGTCAGTATAGTTAACATTTCTCGAGAATATATTTTCAGTGCTTTGAACTGAGCTGGTAATATATTTTCTTTTAAAAACATGTGCCCATATTGTTATAAAATAGTATTGACTTAAACTTTTATTTGTAAAGCAGAAAAATTACCTTCTCGGAGGAGTTTGCACAGCCAATCCATGTTTGGCCAAGAAATACACGAGACATTTGAATGAAAATCCTTTTATTATTGAAGGGATGATTTTCGCATAGAAACGTGAGGGCACGTTGCTGAAGTTTTAGAAAGGACTTAGTACAAAGCAGCTGGGGATTGTGTAAAGCTCGTAAAAGATTATTCCTCTGGCATTTCCCTGAATTGACTGGAAGACGGATGGGCCATTGAATGTGTTTGCCATTTCCTAAATAGATTTCTACATTATTTACAACAAAAAAAACATGATTTATTCGTATTCCACAAAATGTGTTCGTAAACGGTTATAAGATATGATGTAGCCAGCAATGTGAAGGGAAATACATTTTACTTTCATAGAAATTACTTCTATCTCCGAAACACATTCATCATCATTAGCATCCTCTTTTTTCTAGATTGCTTTTTCTCGTATCATATTATATTCTAAAAAAACATGTTTTAGTAGAATAAGAAGATAATATTTGTATAATACAGAAGAATAGGCAATGTTTATATACATACTTGACTCCGTTAGAGCTTACGAAATAAGCTTCGGGACTAAAGTTCGATTTCTTTTGTCGTGTTTTCTGAGGCGACATTTAAAATGTGTTTTTTTGTTTATTAGCAATGAGGCTTAGCAGTATAATTCAGAGTGTCCCTTTTCTATGGAATACGGCACAAGAGTTCCAACTGATCCCTACTAACCGGAACTAGTGGGTCTACGACATCGCCAATTGGAGTACTCTGTGAGGCTGAAGAGAATATGTTTATTAGCAATGAGGCTTAGCAGTATAATTCAGAGTGTCCCTTTTCTATGGAATACGGCACAAGAGTTCCAACTGATCCCTACTAACCGGAACTAGTGGGTCTACGACATCGCCAATTGGAGTACTCTGTGAGGCTGAAGAGAATATGTTTATTAGCAATGAGGCTTAGCAGTATAATTCAGAGTGTCCCTTTTCTATGAAATACGGCACAAGAGTTCCAACTGATCTCTACTAACCGGAACTAGCGGGTCTACGACATCGCCAATTGGAGTACTCTGTGAGGCTGAAGAGAATAGGAAAAGTAAATAAGATGAGAGAAAAGATGGTGTGGAAGAGGATGATGGGAAAATAAACAAAATTAAATATATATATATATATTAAATTTGCAGAAAAACACAGTAAATTCGTACTTCTAGAATTCATTCCGGTCTAAACTTTGTGGCAATTGAAACAATATAGAAATTGGTCAAGGAAATTATAATGATATGTATAATTGGAGGAGACCCCACCACTTTCCCAACGGCGTTATTGGGAAACATATGGTTTTCTCCTTCACAGAACACGTCAAGAATCTATTTTATTGAACGAAGCTACATTTATTTGAACGACCCTAGACCCTCCATTGTCCTCGCATACGGAGTTATAAAGCAGTATGCAAGTACTTACACTAAAATAATATAAAAGAATAATAAATCTGGCAGCCCGTAGAATAATTCTTCTGAAATCTACAGGGAAAATATATAGAGATAAAAGTGTTAGTAAATAAAAAGAAAAATAAGAGCTGCGCCCGGTTGAGGAAGCCTGGATACGAGAAATAACGAAAAAGTAACAGTGATAATATAATGCAAGTATTTACAACAATAACAGAGAGAAGATTAAATGCATAAAAAGAAACCACCAGGCAGTCCCAATGGCATAAGTGTATAAGTGGGTATATTTAACAGCCTTCCAGAATATATTAAATTATTTGTTTTCTTGAGAACTTTTAAAAACACTGAAATTATTTGTGTTAGCCGAGGATTGCCTTTGTTTTCTTCTTTGTCATTTCTAATTTAATAGTAATATAATATTGTATAAATAATTTTAGTCCTGTTAAAATAAAAGTTTGAAATATTACCCACATGAATTATTTTCTTGTCAATAAAAAACACATAATTTGTTTTAAGACCACTTTTATTTTAAAACACTCTACCGGTTTCAGAAGCTTCTAAATTATCTAATTTTTGCTTTTATTGTTACGGTGAAGAATTTTAACCCCTGTGTCCTTATTAAAAGTGTGATCTGTGGAAATTAGGTGATTAGCAAACTCTGAAAAATTATTATTATTTAAGCATCTTAAATGTTCTGTGATTCTAATGTTTACATTTCTAGTTGTTTTACCTATGTAGAACGAAGGACAATCATTGCAACATAGTTGGTAAATGCCTGAGTGGCTTAATTTATGATCAATATAAATATTATAATATATAAATAATATATATTATCATCATCATCATCTGTGGCTCTACAACCCAGGTCGGGTCTTGGCCTCCAGCAGAGCCTGCCTCCATGACTGTCGGTGTTGTGCTGCGTTGCGCCAGTTTCGGATGCCGATGGTGCTTGCATCCTTCACCACTCCATCCAGCCATCGAAGCTTTGGTCTTCCAACTCTTCTCCGACCCCCAGGTGCACCTTCCATAATTCGCTTTGGGATATCTCCTTCGCTCATTCTCTGGATATGTCCAGCCCACCTGAGTCTTCCAGTTATATATTATAATTTATTATCTTTAGTGTTTTTTAGTAATTTACCTAAATTGTTATCAGTATTGATTATATTAATTATATTGCTAATCACCTAATTTCCACAGATCACACTTTTAATAAGGACACAGGGGTTAAAATTCTCCACCGTAACAATAAAAGCAAAAAATTAGATAATTTAGAAGCATAAGAAATCAGAAAATCCCTAAATAATAATGCTAGTATTTTGAATAACCAAATTAATTTATTTTTCAGTCCCATTCTAAATATTTTTCCAATTAACCGCTCTGTTCTTTCCGGAAATCCCGCAATTACCCCCACCCCTTTTCTCACCTCCCACTCAAACACCTAACATTCTGTATCATAGTTTAGTTATAATATCCTCCTGACGAAGGAAGGGTGCTTCTGAAACCGGTAGAGTGTTTTAAAATAAAAGTGGTCTTAAACAAATTTACGTGTTTTTTATTGTAAATTATGGCGAGCCACAAAGTTAGCGCTTTTTACAAATATGTATTTTCTTTTCGTCTTAGTTCTTTTTAAATTAATAGCATATTTTATTTCAAATCAAATTTCAATACGTCACCCCACATGTTTAAATTATAATGTACTAACCTCATCAGCTCAGTAGGTACCTACCCATTATCTGTAAATAAAAATAATGTACCAATATTGTTCTGTCAATACCTGTATTATTATTACTGTATAAAATTATTAACCTCAACATAGGCTTGCCCTAGTGAGGTTAAAAATTGATTTGTAAATAATAATACCTACCATGCGGAGAAACAGTAAATACCATAGTGCCTATGGTAAATACAAATAAAATAAAACCCCGTTGTAATTATTTTTATTAAGAAAGTTTTTTTTTTAGGTCTCTATTCAGTATTTTGGAAATCATAACTGTGGCGGTAGTATTATTAGCTCATCTTGGATCCTGTCAGCTGGCCACTGCTTTGGCTCTAATGCGAGCGTTCTACTGGCGTTCCTTACAATCAGAGCTGGTTCCACCTATCACGGAGTTGGTGGTACCGTGCACAACACTTCCAGACTCATCGTTCATGAGGATTTCACCACATCCTTTTATGACAGTGATATAGCACTCATTCAGGTAAGAAGTACCCGCAATATTAATTATAATAAAACTAATCGCGTAGCGCCGTTTTCGCGATAAAATCACAACAAATGCGTTTTACAACTTAATTTATCTATCGTACAACTTATCATAACTTATATAATTATATACAATTAATATGATTACTAACAACTCACTTAAAACGTATAATTAGTGACTTGCAACTGAAACTTATATCTATCTATTTTGAAAAACTACCAAAACTCTATTTTAAGGGCATAGGTGCTGAGGGTGTATTTTTTAAATTTTATGTAGACAGTGTCCTGGGTGAAATGCAGATCCGGGCAGCGTATTTACAATCCCTAACGCGTTTGAGTCGCTTTAAATTTTCAATATCAAAATTTAAATATTTAGAAATAAAATTATTAATTTCTAATATACGCATTGGAAAGATTATTTTATCTAGATTTTAGAACATTTTTTTGTTTTTGCAAAGTGATAAAAATTATCAATATAGAGGTGTATTTACAATATATGGGAATAATATTAAAATTTAAATATTTAGAAATAAAATTATTAATTTCTAATATACACGTCAGAAAGATTATTTTATCTAGATTTAAGAACATTTTTTGTTTTTGCAATGTGATAAAAAATAACCAATATAGAGGTATATTTAAAATGTAAATTGTCGTTACCGCGACTGAATCGGTATAGGTTTTGTAAATACGCATCCGGGCACAGTTTTGAAATTTAATAAAAAGGCACTTTTTAGATGAGAAAAGTGTGGAGAAGCTGAATAAAAAAAAATTAAGGCGCGCTCGGCAAAATTGAGGGAGATACAGCCTTTTAAAATATAAATAAAATTTCACTTCGTGAACCGATACTACGCCATTTTGTCACTGTTATGTTGATTCACCTTAATTACATCAAAAGGCAACTATTTGCATTGGGGGAAGTGGAAAATATTTCATTCTAAATTTCGATTACGTAAAATTAAAATTAGCTTTCGTCTTGTGAGATTTACGCCAGAATCACAAACCATGTTACACAAACCTAGCGTAGCCGCTAAACTACTTGAAAACTGGGATGTTTTTCTTGCCTTGACGCGAGTAGGCGTTATAAAGGGGCACTTTCTTTTGAATCACAAACCATGTTACACAAACCTAGCGTAGCCGCTAAACTACTTGAAAACTGGGATGTTTTTCTTGCCTTGACGCGAGTAGGCGTTACAAAGGGGCACTTTCTTTTCTTAGGTTAGTGACAAAATGACGGGCGGACTGACAGTATCGGTTCGCGAAGTGAAATTTTACTTAACGTAATTGAAAATTAATTACTTATTCAAAATTTTTTTTTATTGCTTTCCGCACTTTTTTTCACCTTCCAGATTAAAGTTCTCAACTTAAAACGCGGTGAAAACATGGTTTTTTGCCAAAAACAAGCTGTGCCCAGATCTGCATTCCTCCCAGTGTCCTTCCTCTTTTTTTGAAGGTCAAAGGGTGCAAAATTTAATAAATGTCAGAATAAAACATGATTCTTCAGTGCTCTTCAGAAGCCTTTTAATTTAATTGAAATAGTGGATGAATTCAAAGAACCGGAAGCTACTTCAGATGAAAATGAGAGATGCAGATGAAACATTTTGTAGCTTTTACGGTGCGACATGATTTTCAAGCTTGTGTGTAAATACCGCACAAGAGTCCCAACTGCTACCAACCGTCTGGAGCCATTGGAATTTTGTGAGGCCATATGTAGTGGGAAGGAGATGACATCTGGTCACCAAACATAGCTAAAGTCATGTCCATCAACTTTTCAATTCATCAATTTTACAAGGGCGATGCTGAACGTATCAAACTCTCTAGAATATGTGCAAATATAACTAAGACATATTTTTTTTAAATTAGCAAATTGTGGAAATGAATAGATACAAACAGATTTTTTTTTCAAAAGCATTATAGTTAGTATTTTAAATTCAAAATATATACAAAAACACGTACGAAGCGATATTTCAAAAATGGATATCTAAAATATTCTATTACTAACTCACACATAAACTCTTTTACGTTGCTCGACTCGTATATTATTAGATTAAACCAGAGTTAGCGTGATACACCGTGAGACCCTTCAACGACATGTTTGACATAAAAGGGTTTTATAAATTGCCAACTTTAAATCCACTGGACACTCGACACGACTTTTTTCTAACTCTCTCTGGTACTGAATAAGATATCGAGGGAAAAAAACTAAGATGAAAACACTACTTGAAATCCCGAATTGAAACTGAGATTCTAAGATTATGAGCTAAATATAGAATTTGCCAATGCTGATAATATATTTAAACTGATAAAGCATCTTTAAAAACTGACCCAACGCTAAGTAAAGTTTACCTTTAATGGAAAACTTAGAAAGGAATTTTCACGTAAGCCAGATTTTTTCTGTCTTGATTGGTCACTCAAAAAGAATCAAATAACAGATTTTTAACAGAGTTAAAATTATCTGAAAAAAAACCTCGACGTGCAGAAATGGGTGGTCCGTTTGATAGATTCTCCCACCTTAACAATCAAACGGAATGCAATCTTTAGAGCACTTCTTCAGGTGAGAATGGTATCCTTGTTCTACCGGTATTTCTGTAAGATGGTTTGAGGAACTATCGTCATTGATCCCTTCGGCACCGGTGCGTAATCGGGAATTACACCAAAGTTCATGCCTTCCTCGTCTTCATGACACAATGTTCATACTCGTACCTTCCTCGCCTCAAAAATACCCTCCACCTAGCATCTCAGATGACATTTGATGATTTTTCTCAGGGCCTCCGGTGTGGAGTTAATGTAAAAAAAACCTCTTCAGCAGTCAATTCCTAAACAGTATTTTAATATCTACTATAATTTTGATTAAATACATGTAAAAACTTTAGTACGTAAAATCTTTAAAAAAAATTATTGGAAATTGTTAAAAGGTTATCATGTAAATAGTTCCATAAAAGCAATCTAAAAGGAATTATTGGTAATGGTAAAAAGGTTATCATGGAATGAACATAGGGTCGTAAAACCAAAAATCTAAAAAGAATTATTGAAAATTGTTAAAAGTTTTCATCGAATGTGCATATGTATATATTGAGTATTGACGCCACTCGTGTTAGAGCCAACCAGAAAAAAACCTCAAGGATGAAACATTAATGGAAGGAGGATCCATTTAAATACAATGCCATAACTTTAAGACCTGCTGCGTTGGTGACATCGAAATTATGCATGTGAATCAATTAACGGTGAAAGCGATCGTTAATGTTAATCGTATTATACTTGCAGTTGGAAACGCCATTGACATACGGTGATTACATACAACCCATTGGTTTGCCAGAGCAAGGGGAGGAGATTACACCTGGTACATCAGCCGTCGTCGTGGGATGGGGTAATACCAAGGTAAGTCATCTTTGAAACTCGAGATATCCCTGGGGGGTACATCCTGCCCAGTTTCCGCTTATTCCTTCCTCATCCAAACGAATTTACAAGGATTTTGAACATTTTTGGTTTTTTACTATGTTCTCAATTTGGGAGGTAGGTAAGGGAACCATTTATTAGTTAATCAACACCTCTGCCATAGGTTACCCCAATGACCTGTGGCAGTATATGTCGTGCTTCGCTACGTTTGGTGACTTAGTAATGTCCATTACTCCTGGACATACTGTCCCCGGATTCCTACCCACCCCTCATACATTTTCCTTCCCAGAACTTCCTCTTCTTCCTTTCTTAAACATAGCTTCCCCAAAGATGACGTAGGCAAAAAAAAACGTAGCCAAAATTTTTGAAAAGTGTTGAAGGTAATAAAGTACTTGTAACAGAAAATAAAACTCTTTTGGATTTGATTACGCATTTAACCAATTTAAGCACATCTCACCTTTAACTATGTATGCAGTTACAAACCTACCTTGGCTGACACCGACTCCAAAAATAAAAATCGTACCTACATATTGATGAGTAGAAAAAGTAAGTTGATTATTTAGTTGTAGAAGAATACGCAATTATATTTTAACTTTTTAGTGCATATTATTTTGTTTTGGAATAGTTTTTCTTTTTAAATCGGTTTTTTTTGTTAAAATTTTTGTTTAATTTAAACACTGTGAATTTAAAAAATATACGGATTTATAACTATTAATCGATAGTGTCACACTATCTGTAATTGGTTAAGATTTTCAAATATTGTAAACAACAATAATTCTCAATAAAAACTAGATTCATTTGTCTTTCAAAATTTCTCAAATAGAGTCTGTGCTTTTCCCTGTATAACGAATCAATGAAAAAAAGTTTGATTGCTGACTGCGTAAAATCTAAACAGAATCTGTGAATGTTTTCTTGTCATTCGCGTGAATTTTGTTTATTTATTTGTTTGGTGTCGGAAGCGTGGGCAGTTCGTAGAGTTCGTACTAGTAAAAAAATCTATGCCGCCATAAATACAGAAAAGCCATTTTCAAAAATCAATTAAATCCATAGCGTAATTCTTATTCAATTTTCCGCTGGTAGACGATGGGTTAAACGGAGGGAATTCAAAATCGAATCCGTTTTTTATTGAAGCTATAAACCTCTTAGATTAAGTACTGTAGCAGCCACTTTTGCTAAATTCATCGCGCCGCCACTGACCTCCACGGAACACGCTGGAAACTACGGCATACCATACTCCAATAAAGACTGACTCATACACCGACTGACACCTTTCATTTCTCTCGTCCCGTCTCTACCGATACGGCCCAGCTCTCTCAGTACAGTACCCAAAGACCTTAAGTGAGCACTGAACATATCTCTTGGGGTCAGTCAGTGCATTCTTTGGGATTAGAATTCGACTCAACCGACATCGAAGGAAGCTTTTTATTAATTTGGATTATTATACCACCATATCGGACGTTTTGTGGATAAATTTTCAATCATTTACAGTGGCGGACTAAGCCCGTCGGAGGCCCGGGGCGGCAAAGCTGAATGAGGCCCCCCCTAGTTGAAAAAGTTGATGTAATTTTACAAGATTATTATTCAGTTCACACGGGTCTCTGGTCCTAAGGGGCCTCCAAGCGTCTCCGTATTCCCTTGATCAAATCTTAAATAAGGCACCAGAGCACATAAAAAAAATTGACATTTTTTTTAAATTTCATTTTCTAAATGATGCATTTGTTAATAATGCTATCACCTAACGTTTTAAGGAAATTCGTAAAATTGACGGAGCTATATCATTTTATATGAAACCGTTTTAAACAGTTTTTCAACCTGGTTGACAACATATTAGAAAAACTATACATCCGATTTGCATGCATCAAGTCTTAAACTGTTAGAAAATCTAGTTACTATGGCACCACATAGGGATTTTTTTATAAATATATAACCCCATTTATTTTTTTATGAACGCTGAAAATTTTCCAAAAAATATCGAAAATAAAATTCGCTGTTTCGCCATTTTTTCTTTTTTTTTAGATATCAAAATTCCCCTACGTGGTGCCTTAGACACTGAATTTTCGAAAAGTTTAAGACTTAACACACACAAATGTAAATGCAAATGCAATAAAAATACGTACAGGCGGATGTACAGTTTTTTTTTAATATGCTGTTAACCAGGTTGAAAAACGAGTTAAAAAAGTTTCATGAAAAACGCGTTCAAAATTTTGCTGATGGATAATTCAACATACCCACTGTTTCAAACGGTTTCACATAAAATGTTGTAAAAATATTTGGTGAGAGCATTGTTAACTTCAGAAAAAAAATTACAAACATTTTTTTACAGTATCCTGCTTAAAGCCTTGTTTAGGATTTGATCAAGGAAACATGGAGGCGTTTGGAGGCCCCCCAGGACCAGAGGCCACCGCTTCAGCCCCCCCCCCCCCCCCCGTTGGTCCGCTACTGAATATTTTTAATTACATACCTATTTTATTACTATCTATATTATCTGTAATGATAAGATAATCTTTTGCAAAGGGCCTAAGATAGTAAAAAAAATGCATCAAGTCTTGAAAATCCAGTCACTATAGCCAGAGCCGTATTATCCATAAGACGTGTAGGCAACTGCCCCGTATTGGGTAGGGGCCCCTAGGGTAAAGGAGCCCCGAGACGTGCATTGCCTAGGGGCCTCGATATGTTTAAGCCAGCCCTGGCAGGGCCCTATTGGCCATAAGGCAGTGTAGGAAACTGCCTAGGGGCCCCGCATCGCGTAGGGGTTTCTAGGGTAAGGGGCCCCGAGACGTGCATTGCCTAGGGTCCCCGACATGTTTAAGCCGGCATATTGTCCATAACGCAGTCTAGGCCACTGCCTTCGAAAATCCAGTCACTATAGCCAGGGCCGTATTATCAATAAGAAGTGTAGGCAACTGCCTAGGGGCCCCGCATTGCCTACACTTCTTATTGCCTTGCCTGGCAGAGCCGTATTGTCTACAAGGCAGTGTAGGAGACTGCCTAGGGGCCACGTATAAAAGGTGCATTGCCTAGGGGCCCCGAAGTGTTTAAGCCGCACCTGGCAGAGCCCTATTGTCGATAAGGCAGTGTAGGTCACTGGCTAGGGGCCCCGCATCGCGAAACCAATGCGGGGCCCCTAGCCGTATTATCCATAAGAAGTGTAGGAAACTGCCTAGGAGCCGTGCATTGGGTAGGGGCCCGAGGATAAAGGGGCCCCGAGACGTGCATTGCCTAGGGGCCCCGCATTGGGTAGGGGCCCCTAGGGTAAAGGCGGGGGGGGGCACTGCCTAAGGGCCATGTATCACCTAGGGGTCAATATGGCTAAGGGGCCCCGAGACGAGCATTGCCTAGGGGCCCCGACATGTTTAATCTGGCCCCTGGCTATGACATCTGGATATGATTGTTTTATAAAGGGCCCCTTTCTATTTTTTTTATTTTTATGAACGACGAAAATTTACCATCAAAAATCGAAAATAAAATTCGCTGGTCCGCCATATTTTCTTTTTTTTAGATATCGAAATTCACCTACATGGAGGCACTGGATTTTCGAACAGTTTAAGAATTGGTGCATGCAAATTGGATGTATAGTTTGTTTAATATGTTGTCAACGGTTGAAAAACGTGTTAAAAAAGTTTCGAGAAGAAGGCATTCAAAGTTTGGCTAAAAGATAAATCAACATACAAACTGTTTCAAACGGTTTCACATAAAATATTCTACCTCGGTCAATTTTTCGAATTTCTTTAAAAAAATTGGTGAGAGCATTCTTAACAAGTGCTTCTTCCAAAAAATTAAATGAAAAATGACCAATTTTTTTTAGAGTGTCCTGGTGCCTTAAAGCCTTGTTTAGGATTTGATCAAGGGAACATGAAGGTGTTTAGGGGCCCTCCAAGACCGGGGGCCCGGGGCGGACCGCCCCCCCCGCCCCCCCCTTAGTCCGCCACTGATCATTTATATTATGTTGTCATCAAGTTTTTCTTTCTCAAATAAATCCATTTTTATCACATAAATCATTCAGCATTTGCTGTTTTTGTTATTAATATTTACCACTCTCCTACAGTTTTCAATCAGAGAGTTAAAAAAAATTTTCAAATACCAATTCAAACTTTTTTATTCACCGAGTTTTCAGTTCAACTCCAACTGTTGGTCAACCGTGAACCAGCAAATAATACCGTACAATTCTACTGTTTGTTTCAATTGCTCGAGTTTTTCAATCCTACAGAAAAGTTTGTAATCACATGAAAACTTGTCCTCGAGAAAGATGATTGAGATAGTTTCTGGCGAAAGCACCTGGAAGTTGACTTATCAAGTTACTCAATTGGGATTTGTGGATAAATTGAAATACGTAACTCCATTATAACTCGAACTGAATGCCTCTACAATAATAATATTTTCAATCATTTTGAATTTCTGCTTGGATTTGATTGATTTGTTAGGCTACCATTTATTTGATTGGTATTGAATTTAACTACAACTATGGGCATTTAAATATTCAATACGCAATTACCATGGTAATTAAAAAGATAGCTATTCATATTATATTTTTAGTAACAACATCCAAGTTACTCGTAAAATATGTTTTAGGAGTTTTACCTTAACAAAACCGACGTTTTATAATTTAGGCTAATATTGTTATTGAGTTGCCAGATTGTGGATGTTTGTAATTCAGTAGGCGCTCAAGATCCTTGGCTCTTGTATCAGGGGTCGGGGGTTCGAAACCCGTTCTGCGCATTATTTTTATTTATTTTATTCATGTTATGTAAATAAAGCTGTGTACAAAATAAACCACGAGCAGATATCTTTTGAACCGCGAGCGCTTATGTTTTGTACCGTTCACACGACGCTATCAAATATTTCTTCCTATGGTAGGAGAGGAGGTCAGATGAATTAGCGAGCTGCCACGGGATGCATATTTTTTGTACTGAATCTATCAACTTGACATCTTTCATCCACCGGTCTAGGCAGCTCCGTAATTAAAATGACCTCTTCTCTTGTTTTCGTCGGAGAGGGGGGCGGTTAACTTTTGGCATATCGCCTCGGGAGCGGTTACGACGTAAGATGTGTACTGTCTACGGTTGATCTACGCTTAAACCGCTTAGGTGTGAACGGTCTGAAGCGATTGTATAGAGAGCGATATTTGGCGTGCTATGATCTTTCTCATAGTTTATAGCTGTGTCTGAACAGGGCTTAATGCTCCGTGTTAAGTATTCAAAAAGAAGATGACGTTTTGAAAGGACGACATGTAAATACGAGCGTTAGAGAGAGCGTGCTAATATTAAAAATAACGATTGTGATTAACAGGCGTAAGCGAAAATATGTAATAAACTAGTCCCAGCGAGAGCTCGTACGGACGTTATCAATATTAGTCCTCCTTCTCGCGCGTCTTGTTTGAAAACGAAAAAGAGACAAGATGCTAGAACGATGACGTCACGTACGATTTCTCGCTGGGAGTAGTATATGACCTAATTTAAAATAGGTCAAAACTCTTTCGACAAAAAATTCTAAAGTAGCATAGGAAAAACCGTTATTTTTTTCAAAATTAACAAGTTAAATAACAAAACCAAATATTTCATAGAATTAATTTTTCAACTCGGCATCTGAGTAGAGATTATCATTAAAATAACAAATATTTTTTACGAGCTTAAAGACTTGATTGTCCGTGTGTCATATTTCGGTAGAAATTAAGCATCGGACACACGTAGCGTTAAAAGCGCGAGTGCTTATATGTTGTACCGACACACTACGCTATAAAAGATTTCTTTCTATGGTAGGAGAGGGAGTCAATTGAATAAGGAAGCTGCCGCGAAATATCACATCTTTGCACTGGATCTGTCAACTTGACAGCAGTCATCCGCACGTTTACGCAGCTCCGTAATTAAAATGACCCCCTCTCTCTTTTCATGAGCGCGGTTACGACGTATAACATTGAAAGCATCATCCGTTTAGATGTGGCGGGTTTGTATGGGATTGTATGGCGAGCGATATTGTGCGATGATCTTTTATAGCTAAATCTGTCGGCCCCATTAGGAATGCGGGGTCTTTAATTTAAAGTACACTATGTATTACCCTGCTTTAAAAAAAAGCTTCCACAGTGTTTAATGCAGCAGTAATTAACCTTCCCTTCCCCATCTCCTTATCACAACTTCCTCAATACATACCCCAATTGGGGATGGGGCAATCCCACTGACTTCTAAACAAAATAAAGCAATAATTATTCAACATTTATTTTGATAATTTTGAGACCTGTTTATAAGAAAATTTGTATCTTTTAAAATTGATAACGTACATTGAATCGGGCAGGTTTAATTTCAGGGTTGTGATTTGTTCAACGTTGAAGAATAATACCCTTAACGCTTGACTGAGCCTCCCCGTAACCGTTTTCCGTTTGGCAAATCTTCCTGTGATAAAAAAATGAGAGAAACTAACGGAAAGGCTCGCAAGTAATCCCTCTTGGAGCCTCCAAGTTGGAGGCTTAACCCATGCGTATAAAACCATGAGTATTTCTACATCGTCAGTACGACTTTCACCAAATTAGATCAATGTTGAACTACCGTAAACCTACTAAATAGGTACAAATTAAATGATAATATTATATCGATGAAAATGCTAACTTCACTACATGGTTTCGTTTATGACATTGCTTCGTATAATTTTTCGAATTGTTCAGGGTGCAGCAACATAACTTCCTTTTTTTTAAATGCATGCTATTCAGTCGGTTGATGTCGTAGCGGAGCGCTAGTAATCTCGTTCGAGAGGCGGAATTTTAAAGTTTTGTCCCGACACAGTTTAGTTGCCATCATGCGTTAGAACAGTGAGGAGCGTACGTTTGCCGATGAAGCCTACTTTTTGAACGGATGTTCTGTGATCGCAACCCAGCGCGCCTTTCGGAATGGCTTTAATTTAGCCTCTGTCCCGGACCGGAAATCAATTGTTATATGGGTCACACTGACAAACTGCAAGTGCGACAAGAAGAGGAACTGGAGTCCCTTGTCCCATTAGATCACCGAGCATCGATGGCTGTTTTGAGGGAACACTTCCCAGAGCACCTCGTCACAATTAGGGGCGATTTGGAGTGGCCGGCCCGCTCTCCCGATTTGTCCCCTTGTGATTTTTTTAATGGGTTTTTTTGAAATCCCATGTTTATGTGAACCGTCCAAGAATCCTACAAGATTTGAAGACCAAGATCCAGGAAGAAATTGCCAGGATAACGCCTGATATGCTGGCAAGAGTCATGACAAACGCCAGAAATCGGTTGACTCAGCGCATGGAGAATGGGGGACGTCGCCTACCTGATTTGATCTTCAAAACTAAGTAAAACAAAACTTTAACTATGTGCCTACATTATAAAAAACAAATTAAAAATTTCTGATTCATAGAATGGGTTTTATTAAGTTTTGAAAAAGGGAAGTTATGCTGCCTGTATAAACTCTTCTCAAAACATCTGTCACATTAAAAAAATATTTCATTCCATAATGAAATCGAGTCTCTACGTGTTGTGACTTAGCAGAAGTGCCCGGGTTTACGGGATGAGGTTTGTCTAGGTCTTGACGGCCAATGCGTTTGCCCGCCTACTGCGTGGCGGATCGGGTCGGTAAAAATTGAGGGTGATTTAACATAGACCTCTCCAGCCGGACTCTCTCGATCCATGAACCGCAGTGGGAGGGATGAATTCATACGTCCGTCACTTCTAGACACATTGACCCCCAGACTCATACCTTTTTCCTTCCCAGAACTTCTTCTCCTTCCTTTCCCTCCACACAGCTCCGTCACTTCTAGACACATTGACCCCCAGACTCATACCTTTTTCCTTCCCAGAACTTCTTCTCCTTCCTTTCCCTCCACACAGCATCCCCAAAGATGACAGAGGCCCTGAGGGATTTTTATTCCTCAGGGCCTTCTGTATGGAGCTAATGTAAAAAAATAATTGTTTCTTCGCCTTGGATTTGAACCGTTTTTGGAAAATTTTTTAACGAGCAATATGTTGTCATGGCTTGATTTCTATCAGTCAAACAACTATTTCGAAACCACGTACATAAGTAGCTTCCGATGTTAAAAAAACGTTCTAAGCTGAAAATAGTTGACCTGTCAAAAGAAAATTGTGCAAATTTTATGACGCCAGAGTTCACGGTTCGAGTGTTTTTGAAACTTCAGACAAACAATCAGATCTCCACTTCAAATACATGCGTAGTTAAAAACAAAATTATATTTCACTATAATATTCGATTTAACCGTTCTGGGGAATTTGAGAAAAATTTTAAAAGTCAAAGAAATTTGAAAACAGCAATAAAATTCAACCCCTAAAAATCAAAGTTCTTTACTACAACACTTCTACTTTCAAATATCTTTTAACACATCCACCACTCTCCAACCCGAACCACGCTCCCAATTGAATCAAATGCCAA